>CAUYLG010015814.1:0-105829 GCA_963573385.1 Cacajao melanocephalus
ATCCTGGCCAACACGGTGAAACCCCATCTGTACTAAAAACACAAAAATTAGCAGGGTGTGGTGGCCTGCACCTGTAGTCCCAGCTACTCGGGAGGCTGAGGCAGGGCAGGACAATCGCTTGAACCCAGGAGGAGGAAGTTACAGTGAGTTGAGATCACACCACTGCACTCCAGCCTGGCAACAGAGTGAGACTCTGACTGGAAAAAAAAAAAAAAAGAAGAAGAAGCACAGCAAAGATTATTAAACAGAAGGCTAGAGAAATTGGGTCTCTAATGGCATGGTAGAGCTTCAGCAATCCATGCTGCTGGCATCTTATGTGGGAAGAAGAAACCTTTATTTCTTTTAGATATGTAAGCTGTACTTTCTGTTAATTGCATATGAAAATATTCTTATATGCTATACTCAATCTCCTTTACTTTCCACATCCAGTCCTCAACGCTTGTTAACTGTTCTTTCTCAAATTTAGTGTTGCTTTGTATATTCATCATAATGGTTTAAGCTCAGGCTACAGCTATTACTTGTTTTAATGTCTTAGAGAGCTTTCTGGTCTTCCTGCCTGTAATAATAGACACCACCCAATCCACACTCATCTGACTGGTGTCTCTCGATTATTTTCAGTAGGAAGTCCAAGATTATTATTATGACATATAAGACCATTAAAACTGTCCTTTGCCTACCTCTCCAGTTTTATAGACATCAAGATGGTCCCCCACCCCACATGTCAGTGCCTGACCCTGGCCTCACATGTCTTTATGCCTCCATGCAGTCTACTTGTTCAGACTGGAATGCCTTGATTGTCACTCCCCTACACTTTGTCCTTATGTACTATTCTAAATCTTATTTATCTTTCAAGACAGAAAAGTCTTCCTTGAAGCTGTACTTTACAATTATCAATACTGCATGTTCTATCAGCACATCAGGCTTAACATTACTATTGGCATTATCACTGTATTAATATCACTGAATACTTGTTTGATGTCTATCTTTACCAGCTGGTTCTTTGGATAAATTAGTACTTATTTTTACTTTCATACACACAGTGCAATAGCTGGCATATAGCAGATGCTCAATAAATTGGAAAATCTGAATGAATGAAAAACAAATGGTAATTAAAACTGATTGGAATCATGTATATTACCAATTAACTATATCACTAACTACATTTAAATTCTTATTAATTTCCCAAAGTAATTTACATCTGTTTGTATTTTGTTAACACCACATCTCCATGCAAAAGTGTAGATAGCACAAGTATCATTTTACCCTGTGTGGCAGACAAGGAACTAAGGTACAAAGAAGCGAAGTGGCTTCCATGTTATAATAGAGTTAAAAACAAGGCTTTAAATTTTATTTTTGCATATTTTCACTCTTATACAAATAGCTTTCTAAATCCTACACAAGTATACTCAAAATGCTTTATGTAATGTCATAAAAACATTTCTGTTGCAAATGTTACTGGTTAAAAATTTCATCTATAATAAAGAGCTACTCTTTTAATAGCTAAATATATAGTTCTCTTTCTTTTAGAAACAATCCTATTTTGATTTTCTTATTCTCAAAGCTGGAAATGAGATCTGCAAAGATTTGTCATTCAATTACAACTCCTACTTTAGATGACAAAAAGTATGTCTCCTGAATATTATCTTTGCTCTTACAAAAATTAATGCAAAAAGAAAATATTCTCAAATACAGAAACAAAATTAGAATCCTCTTAAAAGGTCACTTTTTGCCTGGACCATTGTAATAATCTCCTGGACAAACCTGTTCACCAATAATCCATCCTGAAGAGCAGTCAGAGTGATCCTGTTCAAATGTGTATTCGATCATGTCACTATTTAGCTAAAGCCTCTCCAAGTACTCTCCATTTTTCTCAGAGTAAATGTCAGAATTCTTACAAAGTCTTAAATGGCCATAAAAGACCTGGTTTCACATAATTGCTCTGATCTCATCTGTTTTCTTTCCCAGTTTTTCATTTTGCTCTTGGTACAGGGCTTTTCCTGCTTTGGAATATACCAGATACATGCCTGCCTCAGGGCCTGTGCCCTGGAAAATACCTCATAATGGACTGTGCCTCAGATGAAGGCCTTATGATAATTTCCTTCATTTTTTCTAGCTTTTGCTAAAATGGCAGCTTAGCTACCACCACATTCGAATTGCAACCACTCTTCCAACTATCTTTGCATTATGAAACAGTATTTACTACCTACTCAAATGTGACATAATTTTCCCTTTATTACATTCTTGCTTGCTGTGTGTACTCCCCCCAACACACACACACATACAAATGTCATTTTGCATGGGCAGAGAATAAAATCTCTTCTGTGTACTGATGTAGTCTCAGAGCCCAGAATAGTGTCTTGAATAGTCCATACACAACAATTTTGAATGAATATATTAAACATTAAAATATAGACCTAAGAAGAGGACAAAAAAAAAAGAGAAAAATCTCATAACAATACAATCCAATGCAAAATATTAGATTATCTGGTCTGGAAGAACAAATAATATAACATACCTTGCCATTCAAAAAATTAAGAAACTGAAAATATTTGGATCTTTATTTTATTTCATTGCTTTTTGAGAATGTTAAGTAGTTGCTCCACTAATCTTCCTAGGGAATGTTTTCTGAAAGCTTGTTATAAAGGCAGAATTTTGTTTCCATTGCAGACTTACTAAATCAGAAATTACATATTAACACCCATGATTTGTATGCATCTTGAAGTTTGAAAAGCACTAACCTCAATCAATCAAACTTTCAAAATTGAAAAGTAGGAGTATAACCTAATAATACAACCCTTTTAATAGTGGTTTACCAGTGGGACAGTGGAAGCAGGCTATTCTGGGTATAACCAATTATTTAGAACTTACACCACCAACCGTTTCAAATTATTTGAAGGAAGGAGCAGGATTTTATCATTGGCATTGTTTAGAACTATTAACATGCTAAAAATAAAGAAATGCTGATTTTAGTTAACTTTATTGTTTTCAAATTCTCAAAACGCACTCTCTTCCCTTATTGCTTGTACCTATAGTGGACCACCCCCACTGCCCTACTCTTGGTATGTTATGGCTTATGGAATATTTTCTTGTTGTTGCTGTTGTAAAGGTTTTTCTTATGTGACGAGTAAAATATTTTTTACATCCACACATGTAAAATATTTTTCAATGTGGATGAAAAATGGCCATTGTAGTACAGAATATCTTCCTGAAATAATCCAGTATCATACAAAGAATGGTGAGCAAGTCTGGAAAATACAGGGTACATTTCCAGATCTCCTTACATTCACCTAAATGTTCATAAAAGTGATTCCATAACAATGTCAATTTCCAGGTCCAACATGGGTGATTGAGTAGTGGCAAGCAAAAAATTAGGGAGGTCAATTTACACGTTATTTGCAACTTAGACCTTTGCTTGGCATCTCTAGCACCTCCCCTGGTGTACCCAGGTGTGCATGTACAACAGGAAGGGTTAAGCGGAGGAAGCAAGGAGTGATGATAACTCCCACCTGATTTGCCTCTGTTTCATCAAGCCTCCATGATTATGGTGTTTCGTTGTTGTTATTAACAAAGAAGATGGAAACAGCTGTTTTGAAACATTTTAAAACTGCATCCGCCCTTGACAAATAACATAGATTTCCAAGGCATTTTTTTTTATGCCATGTAAAAAGATTTTTTGAAATCAGAAAAAAAGTTAATTTTACTCAGTTCTTTTTTAGTATGAATGCATTTTCAGCCACTCACATTTTCTTTATAAATCAAGTAGAGGAAATTTATTGCTTGTGGAGAGTAAAATGAATAGCATTTTCAAGAATATGAAGAAAGCAGCCAGAGTGCATGCTTTCAACTCAGCTTGATCAGCACTTTCCAGCTCTGGCTGCAAAGAGAAGGTGCTGTGTTTTAGAGGAAAGGCTCCTCAAATGAACTCTACTCCGGGAGAAGTTATTGTGGACCAAACGCCAGTTCTCTCACCTCCATCTCTGCCATTTCTCTCTCCTCAAGTCTCTCCATTGTAGTTTTACATTGTACCACAAGATACATTTGAGATAGAATCATAGATGTGGGCTAGTCATCTATGCTTTTAGCACCATATCCATAACAAGAAATTTATATGTTGCATTTGTTTTATTGCAAGGAGGCTTCTTCAGCCTCCTCTTATCTCACTCTGCATTTTATAATTTTAAAAAAAGAGTCTCATCAACATGCTGCTAACAGTAGTGGGGTGAATAAAATGGTATTGCCAAGTCGTAACCCATCTTTTTAGTTGCACCAACAAAGCCAACAAAAGAAACATGAGAATCAGTTTCCAATTTATGTTACAGTAATCAATGGATAATATCGGCTAAAATGTGAAGAATTTTGGTGATGATTATCCATGTAATTATTAGAGGCCTGCACTTGTAGAAGAATTAGGGATGAGACACTTTTCAAATAGAAGATTTTGTGCCAGAGGACACTTATTTAGGGCTAGTTCAGATTAGGGTTGGTTTTCCTGGAACGGTCAGTGGAAAGGTTGTGTTGTGAAACTGAACAGATGACTTCAAATTATGGCAGCTCTGAATAATTCTATGACTTGAAAAATCCTTTTAAACAAATGATGAATCATGAAATCTTGTTTACAACCAAGAAAAGATTGAAGGATGCAATCTGAGAATTTTATATACTTGTTAAGTGTGGTGGCTGAATTAACTAATAAATATTTTATTATAAATATTTCCTCTAAAAGCAGTAATAAGTGGGTTTTCCCTGAACAATATATTGTAAATCCAGGCTTACATCATAAACTCTTCTGCCCACTCTTTTATGCTTCATGTAGAATTAAGAACCAAGTAAAACCATAGGGTGCCTGGCAAGGAAAGTCAATATACATTTTTTTTTTTTTTTTTGCCCCTAGAGTTCACAATCTAGTGAAGTAAATAAGACACATGTTAAAATGTAACAGAAAGCACATTGACTGTTCATGATTGCATTGGTCTGACTGCAGATAATAAATGCTATGGTATTTAGAGTTACAAAGTTATTCCATTAAAGAAGATGTTAAAGCTTCAGTCATACACGTGGATGAAAAAATGCAGACATCCTTGGAATCACAGAAAGTTTACACTTAAAGGACTTTAGATCTATAGTCTGAGACCAATATTTGTAGGAAAATATGCAAAAAACAGAAAGTAGCATAAGGCCCAAAGTTCTTCCTTCCACATTTCCTTTCTCTCAAGGAAATGCTACTTCTGTTATGATATCTGATTAATGTGAAGGACATTTGTGACTTTGCCTTCAGTTGTTTCCTCAACGGCCTTTATCAACATTTCATTTCCTCTAAAATTCCCACTGAATCAGTCTTTTGAGTAAAATTTGGCTCAGAAGATACACACATTTGGTCTTGAAGGAAAGCTTTCTTGGACCTCACAGCTGAGTTCACACCTCTAGGAGGACTGTAACAGGGAAAGCAAATGCTGGAATATCTGTAAAGGCTGACCAAATGTATGACAGCACCATAATGTCAACAGAGAAGGGCAGTGGGGCATTCTATATAAACTATGCATGGTACAACATATATTCACTACCTATCTTGCATGTTTATTCAACACTAATTGAACAAACATTACTGAGGGCCAATGATGTGTCAGACTTTATTCTAGACTTTAGAGATAAGCCATGGACCAAACAGGCAATGCGTCTGCCTAGTGGGGCTTACATTCTAGTTGGAAAGGCAGAGAATAAATACAAAAAAAAAAAAAATCTACACCATGCCAGATGATAGTAAATTGTTAGAATAAAATTACAGCAAGATAGGAATAAGAGACAGACATGAGTGTGATGTGGTATATAGGATTTTCAGGAAACTTTTCCCGGTAAGGTGACATGTGAATGGATCTAAATGAATGGTGAAGAAAAATATATCAAAAAATGGAGGAAACATATTCTATGCAGTGAGGAAAGCCAGTATTGTGGCCACAAGTGAGGTAGGAGTGTTTGGCGTGTTTGAAAAAGAATGAGAGAGCCAATGCGGCTGGATGGGGAGAGGTGAGGAAAAGGCGAGCAGGAGATGAGATCAGAAAGAGACAATAAAGTGAGCAAAAAGCAGATTAAAGGAATTTCAGAACAGTTTCACTTGACTCCAACTCTGCTGGAAAAATTCATTAAAGATTTACTCCATACTAGCAGAGAGGAATATAGGATTAAATGTGCAAAAGCCTCCGTCTTCCTAGAATTCACAGTATTAAGAGTGAGACAAACAAAAACAAAATTGGAATACAGTGTGATATCTTTTCCTGTAGGTACAAACTCAAATTGCTAGGGCAAACTTAGAAGAATGTATGTAAGTTTTCTTGGTGCAATCATGGAAGGCTAATTAGAGCATGTGACACATAGGCTGAGCTTTGTAGGACAAATCAGAGTTTGTGAGTTGACCAATGAGATGAAAAGTATGCCAAGCTGCCTGAATGGTTTATTCAAAAGTACACAGGCATAGGCAAGCATTGCAAATTGAACTTGAGAGGTGTAGTTGAAAAGCAAAAAGCACGGAAGCCAGACAACAGTTTGAATGTTATCTCTAGAACATTATTTAATCTCCCCTTAGAAAGAGATTTATAATACTGCCTACCCTGTAGAATCATTATGATGCTTGGTGATGCTAAACGTAAAGTGCTTGGTTTCTATTCCATAAACAGTAAATCCTAGTCATTGTTTTCACATGCTAAACTCTCATCTTGACGATAGATATAGTGTTGGTTTCATTATTTTATTCTCAGACTTTGTTCAGAATCTGAAACAAAGTTGGTGCTCCATGAATATTTAGTAAATAATGAATGAACTGGCACAGTTACTGATTCCCTTAAATTGCAGTAATCCAGGTGATGGAGGCTGAAGAACTGAATTAAGACAATAGTAGTAGAAATAGGAAAAATGAGAGCTAATTCAGAGATCTCTAAGTGATAAAAGTAAGAGAGTTTTTTACTAGTTGGATATGAGGGAGAAGAAAAAGTCAGGGATGACTGCAAGGTTGACAATTGAGGAACAGGAAGAATTTTGGTGACAGTGGCCAAAATTATAGGATAATTGGGAAGACTAGGAGCTGGCTTAAGTTGTATGGAAGAGGAAAAACTGAGAGCACATTGATTTGGTAATTTTGAGATATCTACAGTTCATGGAGGTGGAAAAGCCTACGGGCGATCAGAAATGAAGTTTGTTACTCAGAAATAGATACATTAGCAGTAATTGAAGCCTTTTTTATAGATGAAATTTGGAAGATGGATTATTACGGAAGTGGATGAAGAGGGACAAGAATGTGTTCCAGACAACACTGGTATTTAAGACGCAAACGTAGAAAGAAAGAGCTCTTGAAAAATTTCATGACTTCTTCACAGAGAATTTAAGAGAATCACAAGAGACTGGAATCGTTTTATAACTTACTTTTCTTATGTATTTATAGATAAACAGTGCAAAGCATAGTTTGTTATAGTTTGAGTATTCTCTCATTGATAACTCTTTAACTTAAATCACCTCAATGGTACATACTCTAAGAGCTCATAATGCTGTATGAGAAATAATCAATGATAGTAAGACTCATAACTCAGAAGACAAAGCTCTATTTGGTTTCTATGATTTAAACATTTATCCCATTTTCACATTATAAGTGATATTGAAGGAAACTTTTCCTGGTAGGTACCATTTATATTATCTGCTCATTTTCAACACTTATTTAGTTAGGTAACATTTAAGTTTTTTAATATGTTCTCATTAAGCTTGCATACATTATTTGATATTAATACAGATACGGCAGTCATTAACACTTAAAAAAAAAACCTGGAAGATCTGTAGCCAAAATACCAACTTTCGTGTCATAGCACTCATTTAGTAATTGCGTCTGAACATTTCTTCAGTTGCTTAAAACAATTTTTATTTTCAAAATGAATATACTCCTATATTATTTTAGTTGATTATAATTTGATGTTTCTGTGAATTGGGACTAAAATTTATTAAACTGTATTATTTCACTGTAAAGAGTAGCTACGATAGGAGTGTAAGCAGACATTCCATACTCAATTTAAAAGTACAATGCTGAAATTATCATAATACTGTGATCTCAATATTTCTAAGCATGATTTTTACAAAAGCATGGTCTGGAAAAGCTTAGATATCAGTGAAAACAAATGTAAGCATCCTGATGCAAATGCCTCCATTACCAACCTCGAATTCATTTTGGTATCAGAGTTAATTTGTCATAAATTGCTGACAAAATGAAATCAAGAATCCCATACCACGTGGACACAGGTTCCTTTTTTGTTTTTTTATATCAAAAAAGAAAATTTCCCAATTATTATAAAGGGCAATTTTTCTAGATAGTATGTATGTATGCTAATTATAAATGAACACATACAAGCAAAAACAGATTATGATTGTCTAAAAATTGAGAATAAACAAAATTGAACTGATTGGTAGTAAAAACAGAAGGTAACCTAAGTGAAGAATGGGAAAACATAAATAAGCTGGAAGTTAGCTTCCGGTTGCGAGTTGTGACTTAAGAAACATTTTGAAACTAACTTCATTAACAGGAAGTGGAAAAGAAAATTATGTGCTGAATTAAACGTTTCAAAATAATTTCTTCCATGAGGGATATTTCAAATTAAAAACTACATATTTGTTATAAATCTGTGTTAGGGAAATGGGATTGGATGAGTCTTACAATGTAAAGGGAAGGAAAGTGCTTAGCATTTTCCCTGAAAATAATGGGACAATTAAACCAGCTATAGGTATTACTAAATGAAAAAGAAAATCTGAGATTACACCACAAAAATAATCTCTGCTCCTTTGCAAAGGAGGATAATTTAAAGATTGGAAAATAGGGGCAATTTTGCCCAAGACATCTCTTCTGAAAAACTAGAGACTCAAGAGGGCAAAGGGGCAGAATTTTTTTTTTCACTTTAACAGAGTTTTTATACCCATATGAGTTGATTAGATTGTCCAAATCTAACCCAGAGAAAAGACTGCCTAGGCTGGGCGCAGTGGCGCATGCCTCTAATCCCAGCACTTTGGGAGACCAAGGCAGGTGGATCACAAGGTCAGGAGATCAGGACTGGCCTGGCCAACATGGTGAAACCTTGTCTCTACCAAAAATACAAAAATTAGCTTAGCATGGTGGTGCGCATCTGTAGTCCCAGCTACTCGGGATGCTGAGGCAGCAGAATTGCTTGAACCCAGGAGGCGGAGGTTGCAGTGGGCTGAGATCATGCCACTGCACTCCAGCAGTCTGGCAACAGAGCAAGACTCAGTTTCAACAACAACAACAACAACAAAAAAAAAAAAAAAAAGGAAAAGACTGCCTACTTAAATTTTACATCTCCAATATTTACAGAATATCTGTATGCAGATAAGAAAATATTTTATTTTCTCATCTTCAGGGTGGCCGTGAAAGTACAGTAGCCTGCAAGAACTGAAGCTTAAAAAAAAATAAGAAAAGTTTAGTAAGGCTTAAAAGAAGCCTTAAGCCTGAGGCAGTACTCTTTATTGATTGTGTGGGGTAGGAAACAGTGATAAAACAGGACCAAGTGAGTGATTTGGAAGGGAGAAGGACTACTGGCCAGAGAGTGGAAAGTCAAGTCTGAATGATGGAATGCCTTTGCTGTGACATCACCAAAATTCAAGTAAATTTCCTAAATACCAGCAAATGTGAAATTGACTGATTTCCTGGGAGGAGGACAGAAATAAATGGAGGGAATAGCTTTGTATTGAATCTGATCCAAGAGTCATATCTCCTGAATAGTATACAGAAAAAAGCCTAATTATAAAATTCATAAAAGCAACTACAATAAGACTAGTGACTGAACCAAAGCAGGCAAGTTTGAAAGGGTAATAAACTCTGGAACTTACGGTAAGTACAGAGTGAAGCTCTACCCTAGTATTTTGCAGCTTCACTCTATAAAAAAGCTGCGGTCACAGCAAAAAAGGCACTAGATGCTAAAATTCTAATATAAAAACATGCTGTCTTTCAGGTCAGAGGACTCAGAGAGAGGAGCCTGGAATCAATTAGGGGACCCAGGGCCTTTTATGGTTTATGTTTTCATCTTCTCTGTGAGACACTATTACCTACTCAATTTCACATGATCTTTATTTTCTCTTTTTTTCCCTAGGAAGCTTACACTTTTTAAATTTAGGACTATGAATATACATACACCCACATAATACATATGTACAAATACATGTATTGTATATACACATATTCACACATATATACTTATATAATATATAAAATGTCTAAGAATCTAAAATATCTTAAAAACAAATCAAAATTGATGATCTATAGATATCTGGATAATATTTCTCTTTATTTATTTATTTATATTTTATTATTATTATTTTTTGAGACACAACCTTCCTGTCACCCAGGCTGGAATGAAGTGGTGTGACCTTAGCTTCTACAACCTCCACCTCCCAGGTTCAAGGGATCCTCACGCCTCAGCCTCCTGAGTAGTTGTGATTACAGGCATGTGCCAACACACCTGGCTAATTTTTGTATTTTTTTTGTAGAGACAGGGTTTTACCATGTTGGCTAGGCTGGTCTCAAATTCCTGGCCTCAACTGATCTGCCTGCCTTGGCCTCCCGAAGTTCTGTGATCACAGGTGTGAGCCACTGCACCTGGCCAATATTTCTTAAAACTCTCAATGCTATCACAGATAAGGAAAGCCTGAGAGTATGTCACAGGACAGAGGAGCATAAGGAAAAATAATATCTAAATGATATTTGGGATCCTGGATGGCATCCTGGAGCATACACAAAAAATTGGTAAAAACTAAAAAAATCTGAATATAACTTTAGTTAATAATAATGTATCAATATTGGTTTATTAGTATTAAATAATATATCTACTAAATTAAGATATCAATAATAGGAGAAACTAGATGTAGAGTATATGATAACTCTGCATTATCATCACTACTCTATAAATATAAAACTATTCTAAGAAATAACATTTATTACAAAGATTAAAGGAGAAATCATCAACCAGCCAATCATATCACAAAATTTCACATACATTTCTCAATAATTGTTAGAAAAAGTAGACAAAATCAAAAGACTTCTAGTATTTAAATTTCTAAACATCATGACGTAATTGAAATTTGCAAAATTCTAATCCACGAACTGCAGAATGAAGTTTCTTTTTTTTTTTCAAATACACACAGTTTATTTGCCAAGATAGGCTATATTCTAGATCATAATAAAGGTCTCAAAAAATTTTCAAATGACCCAAATCATACAGAGTATGTTCTCTGAACACAGTATAATTAAATTTGAAATAAATATCATATATCTAGGAACATTAAAATTTTATACTAATTTAATAATACACTTCTAACTCATCACAAAGGTAAAATTAAAAAGGCAATAGAAATTATCATGACATTGAGCTAGATGTCAGCAAGATGTTAAAATAAGTTTTCCATTCATATTCCCTCCATAGCAACAATAATTTGGCAGTCATTCACGGAAAAATTTCCTTTATGAGAACTTTGGAATCCATGTATAACTTATGAAACCCCAGTAGAACCCAACACAAGGAAGGACCATTTTGAGAACACAGGCTCATGCCTAAGTGACAGCCTCACTAATTATGGCCCTAGGTACAAACCCAGAAACAGCCCTGTCTTATAGCTGTCACAGCTAAAGCCCCATTTGGCCTTGGTCCTGCTACCAGCATCATCTGCCAGGAGTAATGTCCACCCATGTCCCTATAGGCAGACCTACTAACCTTGGTCTGACTGCCGATTTTAAAGAGGCCCTGTAACCTGACTCTAGGCCCTCCCAGCAGTCCTGCCTAACCAAGAACCTGTGGGAACATATCCATCCATGCACCCAAAGGCATGCCCACTGACCCTGGTCCAACTTTGTATCTTGATGAGATCCTATAATCAGGCTCCATCTCCTCTCAGCCATAGTTTGGGAGTGGCCCTGCCTCCTTAGGGACTTGGAGAGAGGCATACCTATCAGCACTACCATATAGATGCTTACAGACCTGCGTGGACCTGAAAGCAGCCCTGTGGCTCAATTTAGCACTGCTCAGCTATGATCCAAAGCAGGTCCTGCCTGCTTAGAGACACACTTAGTGATCTGATGGAAACCTACTCAGAGACACAGCAGGATCCACAACTATTCGTACACCTTGTAACAGGCTCACCATTTGTAGACTCACTATAGATACTGAAGTAAACCCTTGTCTCAGTGCCAGCTCTACTGCTCCAGGTCCTAGAGACATCCAGATAGGACTATGACCACTTTAGCCCTGGTAACAGGCCCATCAACTATAAACCCCACTGCAGATCTAGCAACAGCCTCATAATATGGCTTTAATACCATTTAATTGTAATATTAGAAGCAATCCTATCAATTCAAGTATTCATCAGGGGATGGTATATACCTGCAAAAACTATTCTATGGAGACTGAAATAGGTGTTACCTCTTCAAATGCAGAGACAAGACTGCATGGATTACAATAAATCAGGCAAACATTACACCACCAAAGGAAACTAAGAAAACTTCAGCAATCAAATCTAGACAACTAGAGATCAATGAATTGTTTGACGAGGAATTAAAATAAGTTTAAATAATAAAGATCCCAATAAATTAAAAAAAAACATACAGAGTATGTTCTCTGAACACAGTATAATTAAATTTGAAATAAATATCATATATCTAGGAACATTCCAAATTTATATAAATTTGATAATATATTTCTAATCACTTCTAAAATAAACAATATCCTTCTAAAAATAAATTAAAATTTCATTACTAAATGAAATTAGAAAAATAATGTACAAAAGTTAGAAGTTTTATAAAGAAACAGAAATAATAAAGAACGAAACAGAAATTTCAGAACTGAAGAATGCAATGAAAGAACTAAAAAACTTAAAGAGCTTCAGCAGTAGACAGTCATGCAGGAGAATCAGTGAAATCAAAGACAGGTCATTTGAAATTAGCCAGTTAGACATATAGAAAGAAAAAAGAAAAAAAAGAGTAAAGAGCAATTACAAGGCATATGGAATACCATCAAAAGAACAGATATATCAATTATGGGATTTTCAGCAGTAGAAGAAACAGATAAAGGGGAGGAAAGGTTGTCTAAAGAATAATAGCTGAAAACTTCCCAAATCTTGTGAGAGATATAGATATCCAGATTCATGAAGTTCAAAGGATGTTAAGTAAAATCGCCCCAAAGATTACTCCAAAGTGCAATATAATCAAAATTCAAAACCAAAGGAAGAATTTGGAAAGCAGCAAGTGATAAGCAACTCAGCATATCCAAGGAAACCTCCATAAGACAATCAGAAGACACTGCGCAAGCCAGGAGTGAGTGGGATGGTATATTCACGGTGGTGAAAGAAAAAAAAACTATTTCAAACCGGAATACTATAACCCGTAAAACTGTCCTTCAGAAATATAGAGAAATAGAAGCCGAGAAAATTCATCACCATTAGACCTGCCATATAAGAAATAAAAAAGGGAGTTAATCAAATTGAAACAAAAATGTATGTAACATGAAATATGAAAATATAAAAATTTCTGTTGAAAGTAAATATAAAATCAAATTCAGAATACTCTAATACAGTAATGATAATACATAAATCACTTTAAATTATACTATAAAAGTTTAGGTCAAAGGTATTAAAATATAGCTACAGTAATTTGTTAATATATAATATATGTAAAATATGACAGCAGTGAAAAACGTGGGGGGGTGAAAGTGTAGAGTTGTTTATGGTGTTTATTGTATTAGCTTAAAATAGACTGTTAAAACAATAAAATGTTTAATGTAAGGCTTTTGCAACATATGCAAAGCAATAAATGTGATACACCAAATTAATAGAATGCAAAATAAAAACCACAAGATCTCATTAAATTCATAAAAAGTATTTCACAAAATCAGCCTCCTTTCATAATAAACTCTCTCTCAATAAATTAGATGTAGAAGTAAGGTGGTAATCTTCCCCCACCCTAAACAAAACACTACTAGTAGATATACAGAAGATAAAGAGACAGACACCAAAATATACCACTAAAAACTCAATAAATAACAAAAGTAGACAGCAATGAAGAAATGAACAAAAAAATTACAAATAAAATAGAAAACAAGTAATAAAATGACAATAACTTTCCCTTACCTATCTTAATGATACCTTACCAATACCATAATTACTTTACCTATTCATAATTACTTTAAATATAATGAATTAAACTGTCCAATGAAAAGACATAAAGTTGCTTAAATTGACTATTCCTTGATAACGTATGTTCAATGATGTCTACAAAAATTAGAGATTGATTTTGGAGGAAAGATTATGTATGTTAGTGCTAAAATCCATTTAGAAAATATTATAACATCTTTTGAAATCATAGGTAAAGTAATTATAAATATTGCACAATTTGACAGATACTCATTTAGCTATGTTGATTCTTAACTAGATATGCATGAAGTATTAAATCTGTGAGGATATTTGTGTTTGTGTGAATGTTGGCATTGTGAGAATATTGGTCTGTTTCCTTGTTTATTATTGGAAAAATTATCCAGAGCCTCCTGCACTATATTTGCCACTAATGACAATTAGAATGAATAGAATGTAAGAATTCAGGTCTGCTGTCGTCCAAGTTTTTAAACAACTCAAGACATTTCTAACTTATTCATATATTTTGTTTTAATTTAATTTGTCCTTATTTAGTATGTATTAGAAGAAAAAGGTGTTTTAAGTCTCAGAAACTGTTTTTTCCCTGAAACAGGAGTCTATCATTAGCATAAGAGCTGAAGATTTAATGGAATGGGCATGAGGAAATTGTCTTGAATTCTGTCTCTCTAACTTCTAACTTTTTGCTAACTTCCTTTACTTTTGCTTCTTTAAACTATCCTCTGCTCTTTTCACCTATTCCAGTACTTAATTTTGTACCTTTCTGACTCTGCCTTGATAATAAGCATTATCAGTCTTCCTCTACCCTGTTAATTTTTTTTTCTTTTGGTAAAAACCTTTAAAAATGTAATTTTCATTTATCTATGATCATAATTTTTCCCCTGAAAAAAATACAAGCATTTCAGATCTAGAAAGATGGATAGACCGACCTAAATTATGTTTCACAACTGTGAGAACTGCCTTCTCAAAGCATCTCACACACTTACTCAGGTTCTCTTCCCACCAAATGTCTCATACCAAATGCAAATGGCTGGGCTTACGTTGATTTCAGTTTTAGAATAGAATCTTGTATTGTGATAAATAAATTAACCCATTTATATTCATGTTCTAATTGAGTTAGCTTACTTAGCCTAGCTATAAAACACTAAAACATAAATAAACATAAGTGTCTAATAATTTTGACATTTTTAGAGTTTTTTTATGTTCAGGTGTTTATTTGAAATTATGGAATGTATCAGCAAGGACCAAATTGCAAAATCAAAAGTAACCACATTTCTCACTCCAGCCATAATTCCTCCTTACTCTTAGTCACACTCATTCCCCATTTAAGGATAAATTTAACCCCATGATTAGAAAAAAAAAAAATTAAAGGTGGTGTCTTAACTAAGGACTATCCCTCACCCCAAAATAAGTATAAATGAATTATTCATTTAAAGTATTGTATTTATTTTTACCAGCTCAGAAGACTAGTACTTAGTACCTGAATATGAAATATATGAAACATATGAAATGTATGTTGTCATTTGATGTGTTGGCAGAGTCATCAAATAAATTAAAATTTAGCCTGTTAAATATATCCTTTAGCTTGTGTTCCTTTTAGTTTCAACCCCTTCACAACTGCAGAGCCCATTGGCAATAGTAACGTGAAAAACATGATGAATCTATTTTTTTTTTGAGAGTTGGTTTCCTTTTGAGTTCAGAGCCCATCATTTACAGAGTAGGGAATAATGGCATACTTTTCAGTAGCCATGGAAACTGGCACGTCACACATTACATACAAAATAAAATTTCAAGAATGCTAAGTCCCCAAATCTGTAGCTGAGTGATTTTTGACAACCAAATATATTTAGAGAATTTTTTATCTTTAATGTGGGAACCTCAATATTAAAAAAAAAAAAGATATAATCAAAAGTTGAAAAGAGGATTGTGGATGCGAGAAACCATAGGGAATATTAATCTGTAATTAACTTATATGTGACCCTCACCTAGTTACTTCTTTAAGTTCTTTATTTTTTTCATCTGGACCACATTGTTTGCCTCCCTTGCTAGAATCTTGTGAAGCCTAATTAATGATTGTGAACCGCTTTGACTTCCACAGCTAGAGGACGTTCGAGAAATGCAAATAATTATTGTTGTTATTTATTATTTATTCTTTTCTATTCAAACTTAGTTCCAGTCACAGCAGGTGTACTCCTTGAGTTATAGATGCAAATTAATAATAAATTCAGTGTTAATCCCTCAGCAAATACTAGAAGAGTCTCACAGGAACCAGTTAAAAATTGGTCTATAAAAACATTTTTATTTTACACTTCTATTAAAAATTCAACAGTTAAAGTTTTAAAACTTGCCAGAAAGCTAATAATTTTGTTTCTATTAACTGACTCTACTTTGAATTACTGAGGATTTTCATTGCATGCAGCATTTTTACTCAGTTGAGACAATGCCATTTTCAACTGGTAATGTGTCTCTGCTTAATGTTTTCCTACAATTGGTAGTTTTTGTTTTCTTTCAATTAAAAAAAAAAAACCTGCTTTTTAAGTTTGTTTAATTCAAACCTACTTTTTAAGGCAGATGTTCATCTTCTTATTAAGGTTGTTTCCCTTGTATAGTGTTTATAATCACCATATAACCTGAATTATATTTTCTAAATGTTGAATAAAAATGGCAGATATTCTTATATTGAATATATACTAAGAGGTTCTTATCAAAAATATAGCTACTTTTTAATAGAAAATTATAGTAACATGGAAAAATTAAGGCTTCAAAAATGGAGTAGAGAATAAGCATTCTACCTCATGAGAAGAAAACAATTTAAATGTTTATTTTCTTCACATATAATTGTCTCCATATGAATTAACACACAATAATAATCAAAATGTGATTCATATAAATGTCATAATGCAGTATTGATGCACTTACTTATTTGTATTTTGTATTCTAAGGCAGGAAGATTCTTGACATACATATTGTACATCTAGTGCATTCACCACTATATACATGTCATCTATCCCAAACGCATATTTAAATACTGTATTTATTTTTGTTTTCTTCATATATATTTATCAAGAATATTTATTTTATCAGCTTTAAAGCAACATTTTACAAAAATTTTAAAGTATAAATTCTATGTATTCAGTTAATAGGTCAAAAATCTGCAAAATTGGTATGAAAGAAATATCAGTGTGTATATCAACACTTCAAAATGTTCTGCACATTATGTTAGAAGTTATCTCATATTAATAATTTCTCATCCATTCTTCTGATACAATAATAGAAATCACTGGAAAATAAGATGAAAAAGAGCAAAACAGGCAACTTTAATTTATTCTTTCATTTTTCAGATATGATGAACAACTTACAGTGTGCAAGAAACTATCCTAAATCATGATTTAGTTGTTCTGGATGGGGCCTGTGCATCAATTTTTTTTCAAGGCTTCAGGTAATTATCATGGGAAGAAACTATAAACTAAAGAGAGAGATTACACAGATAAAATGATATAATACATTCCCTCAAAGATTTTGGAGCAGAGTAGGGAAACAATCATGCAAATAAATAATTGTGTTTCAATGTAAAATAGAGAAGGGTTTGGGGAAGGGGAAATGAGAAGTGGCTCAAGGGATACAAGTTTCAGTTATCCAAGATGAGTAATTCCTGGAGATCTAATGTACAACAGTGTGAGTATAACCAATAGTATTGTATTGCGTACTTGAAATTTGCTAAGAGGGTGGGTCTTAAGTGTTTTTTTTTTCTTTCTCTCTCTCTCTCTCTCACACACACACACACACACACACACGCACATAAACAATAGCAACTATATGAGGTGATGGATACATTAATTACGTTCATTGTGATAATTATTTCACAATGTATATACATGTCAAAACGTCACATTAAAGATATATAACTTTTGTCAATTATTTCCCAGTAAAGATTGTATATAAAAATAGAGAAATACACAAAATAGAGAAAGAAAGAATAAGATTTCTGGGGAGGATGCAGCTAAGAGTTTAGGGACTACACCAAAGAAATTTACAGTTTAATAAAAGGATGAAGCAATAATGGAGATAATTAACAGTAGTAAGTGGTATACGAAACATGTATAAAAGTGTTATTGCAAATTGAAAGAGGGAGAGATCACTAAGGATCCTATTGTCCATATGGCAATATCAAACAAGCTGCAAGCTGTTTTGCATTTAGACCAATGTACTCCAATGTGTGTGCATATATGCAAGGGAGCCATTTAGAGAATATTAACTTATATTTGCATTTATTTTTATTTACTTTATATTTAGAATGCATGTGTGTTTTAAAAAATTTTAGCTATGCACAAACTTTCAGTATTACTCATCTAAACACTCTACTTATTTAAGGTTATGCCCATTTTAGGGTAAGGCCATATAATCCTTTTAAAAATATATTCATTAACATGCTTTTATAGAAACACAATGTGAGACTTAATGAATGCTCACCACATTGAGTATTGTCCTAAGTCTCAAACTGAATTCTCAATTTGAACTTTATGACTTTGTTGACATACTTCAATGAGATATTTTTATGAGAATGGATTGGTCACTACACAAAGTCTTATATTCCAGTATGATTTTTTGTCATGAGGTAAAAAAGAAAAATGTATTCTATGAGCAGAAAATAGATGTTATGGGCTTATGCATTTTTTCCCAAGAGGAGAACTGATACATTTTTGTTGTTTTCCACACTATGATACTCACATGTTAGTCAATATTATCATAGATTTCTATTTTTGAGTAATTACTAGCTATGAAGAGGAAGAAGTTAAAAGAGCAAAAATAGTTTCTTCATTTCCAACTTTAGCAGCTAACTTTTCTTCTCTTCTCCCCACATCTCTGCGAAAATGCTGATAATTAACTTAGTGCAGCTTAGCTCACAAGAGATTTAATGTTATTGCCACTTCTCACATCTCTTTGAGGAGCCAGATCTAATATAAGAAACACTAGGAGTTCCTGATAGAAGTGTTATCAACCTCCAAGGCACGGGTGGCTGGGGCTTTTGATTATGCCATACATTTACTTAGAATACTCACCATTTTATCATTCATTTAACAAATTTCCAAGTTCTAGAATTCCCTTTAGCATTCTGAGGCAAATACCATTCCCAAAGGCTACCTTTTCCTCCTGACTAATAGACTCCTCATTTTATGTTTAGATAACCCTGCAGATATTCCCCAATATTTGGGAAAGCAGTACCCTTCTATAGCCTCGGTGGGTGGTTATGATTTGTGAAATCCAAACATGGCATCCCCTTTGCCAGATGCTTATTCTCACAGGCATCCTTGCTCGAAAGAGTGCCATGTGACATAGCCAACAAGACAGGAGTGGAAGAAGCCCTCCACTAAGTTTCTGAGAAGATTCCTTTCTCTTACTATACAAGTATGCCGTTTGTGTGTTTCCTTCTTTTATGAAAAGACAGTGTGGGACTTAATGAATGCATTTCTCCAGCCATCTTGTAAACAAAAAAGAAAGAACAAGAGAATTGTGAAGATTTTTATTAAAAGCCATGCTGTTTAAAGAACCCTGACCAGTCTAAATAGAGTTCTTATGATAAATAATTGTATTACTTAAACTCATCAGTTTGTCAGTTTTCTGCTAAATACTGAAAAAAACAATCTTAATGAATATACTTTACCTAAATACACCAGCTCTCATTAATCTTGTTCTCCATGTTTCTATAACACATGTAGTTCCTACATATAATTAAATACTAAATTTTATGGTAATTTATATTGCTTGATGTTTGTTTTTATATGTATTCTGGTCTAAATCATAATCACCTTGAGTATGGAAGCCCAATTTTATCTTTCCTGTATTTTCCCTTATGCCTTGCACAATGCTAACTCATAAGAAGCTTAATATATTTTAAAAGGAAGTGTGTGTGTGTGTGTGTGTGTGTGTGTGTGGCAGGGGTGTGAATGTGTGCACGGGCATGCATGTGTTGCCTTTTCCTTGCCTTAAAACTCGAAACTCTGTCATTGCCCTCCTGGAATATGGTTCTATGTCTGTTTTATTCTTTCCCAGACTAATTCTTCTCTTTTTCTTACTTGCTCTTCCTATTTCTAGAGTCTATTTGTAGGTACTCAAAAAGTTTCATCTTTGATGTAATTTTCTTTTCTGTTCTCTTCCTTAAAGATTGTATCCACTATTATGCTGATTTTCTTTACACAAAAAAGACTGCTATATGTGACTCCCACTCTGATCTCTATCCCACATATCTACTGGTCACTGCCAAGTATCTTATTTTGGTACTTCCCACTAATATACAATTATAACTTCATTCTGCATGTAGTCATTACAAGTTAAAGTGTAAGCTCTCTCCTCTGAATTTTTACAGCTCTGTGTTTGTACCATCTGAACACACTATATATCTGCTGCTTGTTTTAATAATTTATCTTCACTTAGACTTTAACCTCCCTAAGATCAAGGATTCTATCTTAACTTTTAATTACCTCAACCTATATATGGTTCATATATAATATGAAATCAATAAATGCTTGAATGAATATTTGCTTGCTTCCTTTATTTTAACATAGAAGCATATCCTGATAAGAGGAGAATTATTTTTTCTCTTTATATTTCAGTATATTTGACGTATCATCTTTTTAACATATAGCCAAGGAAGATATATTTTCATTGATCGGCTTAGTATGTAGAAATCTGTGAATTATATTTCCAAACGTCCATGCTAGTATAGTTTAATTAAGATCAACTTTTATTTTTAGCTTCTTTTTTTTTTTTTTTTTTTTTAGACAGAGTCTCGCTCTATCGCCAGGCTGGAGTGCAGTGGCGCGATCCCGGCTCACTGCGACTTCCATTTTCTGGTTTCAAGCAATTCTCCTGCCTCAGCCTCCGGTGTAGCTGGGACTGCAGGCGCGCACCACCGCGCCCGGCTAATTTTTTGTACTTTTAGTAGAGTCGGGGTTTCACCATGTCGGCCAGGATGGTCTCGATCTCTTGATCTCGTGATCCGCCCGCCTCGGCCTCCCAAAGTGCTGGGATTACAGGCGCGAGCCACCGCCCCCGGCCTTTTTAGCATCTTTCTAATACAAAGAACTATATGTTGTTAAGCTTATATATTTTCATAAACAAAAAAAAATACCAGTTATAATTTAATCCCTCTTTGTTCTGAGGGTAAACATTTCATGAAATCCACTCCAACAATTGAAAACATACATCCACACAAAAACTTGTACATGGATGTTCATTGCAGTATTAGTCATAACAGCCAAAAAAAAAATGGAAAACCTTCAAACGTCCAACAACTGATGAATGGATAAACCAAATGTGAAATATATATGTATACGATCAAATTTTTTTAGCTATAAAAAGAAATAAAGTACTGATTCATGCTATTGCATAGATGAACTTTAAAAGCATTGTTGTAAGTAAAAGAAGTCAGACACAAAAGGCCATATATTATATATTTCCATTTATACGAAATGTAAGGATAGGCAAGGGCATAGAGACAAAAAGTAGTGATTGCCAGAGTCTGGGGATGGGGGAAATACAGAGTAGCTACTAATGAGCACTATGTTTAGTTTACATTTGGACGATTAATATAAATCATCCAAAAGCTATTAAAATTCCTAATTACCTGGAATTAGGGAGTGATAATGATTACCTAACTTTAGGAATATGCTAAAAGCCACTTAATTGTATATATTAGATGAGTTAATTTTATAGTATGTAAGTTATACCTCAATAAATTGTTTTTTGAAAAAAACTCCATGAAAACTAATGATTCTTAGCTTTCAGGACATTTGGATTCACAGTGTATCAGGATACTTAGATAAAGCATGGGTTTAAAATAAAAAGCTCCATTTTTCTCATATATATAAGATTTACTGAAAAAATTACAATCTATACTTTGTCGATAGTGAAATCTATTCCTATTACTCATATATTACTTCACTTGCTAATTGTCTACTACTCTGTGGAAAAGACTGAACTATAAGTGAATGACATGTGCAGTAATAACCAGTATTCAATAAGTAACTTAACATTTAAGTGGCGTAAAAAATGCTATGGGATAATTGAAAAAGATGCTCTTCATTTTTCTAGGGGTTGCAAAATTGGATAATGCTTATTCTTGCTATTGGAGGATGAGTAGAAGTTTACCAAATGAACACCTATTCAACACAAAGGAAATAAAAATACAAAGGAAACATATAAAGTGCTTAGAGCATTGAGTCATTTCTATGGCAGATCCTAGCATGTAGATACTCCTCTATAGGACTAAGTTACGATCACATCCCCTGTGTCATTCTGTGACTTCCCCATCTTCTGGCTGCATTAGAAAGGAAACTATTTTAGACTTTGTTTAAAGTAATTTAAGGATTACTTAAAGACCAAAAAAGTTGAATTTTAATGCAGTTGTATGTTTGATATAAAATAAATTTTATTCTTTATTACACTAATGCCATTTAAATAAATATAGTGAGATGACTGCCGCTACACAAATTTGCAGTCATGTAAGATAATTCTAGAGATCTAATGAACACCATGAGGACTGTAGTTAATAGCATTGAATTGTATACTGAAAATTTGCTAAGAGAGTAGATTTTATGTGTTTTTACCACACACACAAAGAGAGTTATGTGAAGTGACAAATTTGTTAATTTGCTGGATGGTAGTCATGATTTTACTATGAATATGTATATCAAAACATTGTGTTGTAAACCTTAAATATATAAAATAAGAAATAGAGAATTCAGGCTGCAAGTGAAATCAAGAACACAATCCCACTTATAATAGCCACAAAAAAATAATGAAATGCCTAGGAATACAGCTAACCAACAGGTGAAAGATCACTATAGGAGAACTACAAAATACTGCTGAAAGAAATCAGGGATGACACAAACAAGTGGAAAAGTGAAGCATGCTCGTGTATAGGAAGAATCTATACAATAATAAAATGGCCATACTGCCCAAAGCAATTTACAGATCCAGTGCTAGTCCCATCAAACTAGCACAGAATTAGAAAAAAAAACTTTTCTAAAATTCATATGGAACCAAAAAGGAGCCTGAATAGACAAAATTGGAGGCATCACATTACCCAACTTCATACTGTACTATAAAGCCACACTAACCAAAACAGCTTGATACTGATATAAAAACAAACATAAACCAAAGGAACAGAACAGAAAACTCAGAAATAAAGCTACACACTTAAAACATCTGCTCTTGGACAAGGCCAACAAAAGCAAGCAGTGGGGAAAGGACTCCCTATTCAATAAATGGTGCTGGGATAAGTGGCTAACCAAATGCAGAGGATTGAAGCTGGGCCCCTACTTTTTACCCTATACAAAAATTAACTCAAAATGTATTAAAGATTTAAATGTAAGACCTCAAACTATAAAAAGCCATGGAACATAACATAGAAAATACTCTTCTGGACAACCGGCCTGGGCAAAGGATTTTTGGCTAAGTCCTCAAAAAGCAAGATAACAAAAACAAAAGTCAGCAAATGGGACCTAATTAACCTGAAGAGCTCTGCACGCAAAAAATAAAAAAAATAAAAAATAAAAAACTATCAACAGAGCAAATAGACAGAAAATATCCATTGCTATGCATTAAAAAAAGTCTAATAAACAGAATCTATAGGAAACTTAAACAAATCAACAAGCAAAAACAACCGTATTTAAAAGCGGGCAAAAGACATGAACAGACATTTCTCAATAAAGGACATACAAGTGGCCCATCAGCATATGAACAAATGCTCAACATCATTAATTATCAGAAAAATGCAAATCAAAAACCACAATGAGACATGATCTCAAATAGGTCAGAATGGCTATTATTAAAAAGTTAAAAAAAAAACAACCAGATGCTGGTAAGGCTGCAGAGAAAAGGAAATCGTTATACACTGTTGGTTGGAATGTAAATTATTTAAGCCATTGTGAAAAGCAGCCTGGAGATTCTCAAAGGATTAAAGAGAGCTACCATTCAACCTAGCAATTCCATTACTGGTTATATACCCCAAAGAAAATAAATTGTTCTACCAAAGACACGTGTATTCTTATATTCATTGCTGCACTACTCACAAGAGCAAACACATGGAGTCAATCCAGATGTGCATCAGTGGTAGACTGGATTAAAAAAAATAAGGTAAATATATACCATAGAACACTACACAATCATTTAAAACAGATGAAAGCATGTCCTTTGCAGCAACATGCATAAAGCTGGAGGACAAATTTTTTTTTTTTTTGAGATGGAGTCTCACTCCGTCGCCCAGGCTGGAGTGCAGTAGCACAATCTCAGCTCATTGCAACCTCCGCCTCCTGGGTTCAAGTGATTCTTCTGTCTCAGCCTCACAGGTGCACACCACCACGCCTGGTGAATTTTTTTTTTTTTTTGTATTTTTAGTAGAGACGATATTTCACCATGTTGTCCAGGCTGGTCTTGAACTCCTGACCTCAGGTGATTCACCCAGGAGGACATAATCTTAAGCAAATTAACACAGGAACAGAAATATCAAATTCCACATGTTCTCACTTATAAGTAGGAGCTACACATTGAGTACACATGGACATAAATACAGGAACAACAGACATTGTGAACTACTGTAGGGTCAAGGGGGTGAGGTTGGGTTAAAAAGCTAGTACTGGGTACTATGCTCATTACCTGAGTGATGAGATCCATATCCCAAACCTCACCATCACACAATATTCCCATGTAATAAATATGTACATGTACCCCCTATATCTAAAATACAAGTTTAAACAAAAATATTGCAAATATGCCTTTGAATGCTTACTTGTACACTTAAAAATGTTAAAATGATAAGTTTTATGAAATATATTTTACCATAAAAAAGCAATAAACCTTTTACACATTAAATAAAATATGTATACTGACAAAATTAAAAAAACAAAATATTGGATCGACTGATCCTTAAAATTCCTAATGAAGTCAACCAAAAATATATGTGAAAATTATTTTGTACTTTTTTATGTGTAACTAGTTGTTCTAAAAATTGGAAGGAAATAGTCTTATTAACAGGGCATAGAGAGTTCAGTCTTTATAGCTCATTTATGTCAATACCTGAACGCACCAAAAGGAAATAACTTTTAGGGAGGTGTCTTCTGCATCTAGTTTACAAATAAATAGATTTATGCAGAAGGATCCATGAGAGAAGAAGTTAAAGAAAAAGAAGGATGAAGAAAAGGAGAAAGAGAAAATAAATCAAAGGAGGGGAAAAGGAATAAATGCGGCAGACATTCTATATAGAACTTTCCAGCTACTGTCCTTAATCAGACCACAAGCTCTAAAATAGTTACATTGTGTTCTCCTAGGAATTCAGCTTGGAACATACTAAGTGAGGAGGCTACAGGCCCCTCGGGTCATCCGGGCTAGAGCCAGAGTAATTGATGCTTGCCTAAGGATAGCATCCAGACACATTTTGCCCCAAATACTAGTGATTAAGTTTGAGCATTCTGCTACATTTCTTCTGATAAAATTGCTTTTCCCATGTCAAAAATTTCTTTACAGGCAAAAAGGTCAAAGATCTTTTTTGGATTTAGTAATATACCAATTATTCCATGTATCAATTTATTTAAAATATAAGCTAAAAGTTCTATAATGGCAAGGTATTGAATGTAGAGTTTGAAACCCAAATTAAATCTCATTGTAGTTCATTTGCTCTTTATGATATGAGATGTGCTAATGCCAAGGTTACGGGTGTCATGTAATTGAAAATTCAAAGTTAAAAAAAAATCACTTTTTTCAATCATTCTGTCTGATATCCTCATGCTTCCCTTTATCTGTTTCTAGTAATCCCTTTCAAATATTTGCTCAGAGGTAAAAAGCTTATATTTCATTCTCCAGCTGTAGCTACCTCTTCACTTGCATACAAATAGGACTCTTTCACTCAGACGTGATTTCCATGGATGATGTTTCTCAGAGGCTGTCTCATTTTTAGAATTGACACATCCACAAGTGTTTAATCAGGGAAGTGAAGTTATCCAATATTGACTGGCATTGAACAATGACATTATGATCAGCATCAGATTAAAGTACCATATAAAATGGTGATAAGCTAGTGTGATATTCATATTTTGCTAGTTGGAAAGGAATTCTTATCCCATAACCCTGACTGGGCTTTTCTACTCCCTTTTTTCTTAATCAATTTTCAGTCAAGAAAAAGATGGAGGGCATGAGAAAATTCAAAAAGACAAAAGAAAACTCTAAGATACTCTGTGGCAAAAACTGTTCTTGCCATTTTCACACAGGTTTCCTTTTTGTTGATTAAGTTGTAATGGGTCGAACAGGATGGGAACTAGCCATACTGTCAGATAATCAACACAAATTTCAGAGATGATAGATCGTATAGATAGATAGATGATAGGTAGACAGATAGACAGATACATAGAAAGAAAGATGATAGAATAACAGACTTATTTCCAACTTCTACACCATCTCTAATCATGCGCCATGATCTCTGCCTTCATCAATAGCTCTAACATAAGGGCAATACCATGAGTGGCCTTAGCCCTCAGAGATCTACAAAGTCTATTATGTTGTCATTCTGAAGAACTCACCATCTTATCCCCATCACTGTGCTGTTTTTACCTTGCATCCCTGTGTACACCTATGGATAGACTGTTGTTGATGGAGAGAATTGAGTGCATAGCTTACTTTGAGAGTTAATGCTTTCAAATTGTAGGGGGCGCACTGCAATATATTCAAGCTTATGTACATGTCATTTGAGGTCAGGACATGGAAAAATACTGAGGCACTGTGTATGTTATTTGTGCTTGAGAATGAAACTCCTTAACCCTGAAAACAGGACAGGGAGTGGAGTGTGTGGCGTGGCAAGGAACCCTGAAAACAGCCTCCTGAGAATGCAGCTTGAATGTTGTGCAAGGTCACAGGTGCCTCAGCAACCCACCTCAAATGACCATCTAGTGGATGTTTGTATTAATACAAGCCCTTTCAAAAAATACTTGGTGGATGGATGTTGGGGTGGACTCTCTCAGAAGAGTTACCCCTTAGCCCCACTCAGCTGGAATTGTCTGAGTACTTTGTTCTTGGCGTTTACTGCAAGCTATAAGCTCTGCACAAATTCTGGCTTTCAGAGGTTCTCCAGCTGGCAATTAACACTCAGTACCCTGCCAGAGGCATCCCATTTACAAGTAAATATAAGACTACCTAAAGATTAAAAAAAAAAACGGCTATTAATACATCAAATATTTGAGAAATGCATTTCATATAAACATGGATCATTTTATTTTAATCTTTTAAAAAGTAATCAATTTAATATATAGGTAAAGAGCTCCAGTTCTGCAGCCAGATTTCCTGCTTTCTAATTCTTTCTCTGTCATTTTTCTAGTTATATGAACCTGTGCTGATAATCTCTTGGTGCCACAATTCCTCATCTGAAAGATGGTAATAACAGTAACACCACCTTTTAAGGCAGCTGTGATAACTAAATGAGATGATATATGTAAAGACCATAGAATAGTTCTTAGCAAGTAATTAAGGACAACAGAAAGACTAAATATTGTTATTATCTTAGACTTTTCTCTGAAAATTTCAAAAGTCATAATTTTAAAATTTATATTTTTTGTTAAAATATTTTCACTATCATGACCCTTCCCCCTTTTTAACTTATCAAACTTCAGGATCTAAAACTTGTTATCTATTTTACTTTAAACATTTTACAATTTCTCTGAGCTTTCATTTTCTGAACAATAAAATAAAATCAAATTATTTAATTCAAAATGGTGAACTAAGATTATTTGTTTAACTCTACGTACCTCTTTTTGCAGATTCTAACCCGCCAAAATCTCCACTAAAATGACAGTAGAATAGAATATAAAAGTCTATATAATCTTAATCAGGAAAGGCAAACTTCATCAAATTTCTACAAAAATATGCTAGAAATAAGACAGATGAAAGGTAGCATAAACTGTTCTCGTAAAAGAACCCCATTAACAGCCTTACATTTGAAACTCTGGATCAAATCTCCAATTATTTTAAATACTACTTATATAAAATTTAAATCCTTATTATATAAAAAATTCTATGTATATTACTACCACAGCACTATCATATGTTAAGCAAACTCATAGGCAATTACTGTCATATCAAATCAACACAAATCAGAAATATTACCCAGTAAGCTTTACTAATTTTAAGAACACAAGCATTCTAATAGCTCAGAAGCAGAGAGTTGTCTGAACTTTGAGACATCTCTTTGAGAGAAGAGAGATATCTCTTTGAGAGACATCTTTGAGAGCCCTTCCCAGGCCTTTCCTTTCTGTATGGGACTGAACCTTTGGCCCAAAATAAGTAAAGTTTCTAAGTGAGCTTTGCAGGGATCCTCATATAGTAGGGAGCATTTAATTTATGTAACATCTCCGTTTTATTTCCTCAGAATTGTATAGGCTATGTGGCATTCTCCAGGGAGTCATGCCTCACAGGCTTTGTGTCCTATTTACTAGAGGTAATCCTTATCCAGGAACTTCTGCCATAGGCATTTCAGGGACAAGGTCTCTTCCTTCTAGCAAATATCATTAGTCTATTTACCCAGAGATCCTATGGACAACTACATTAGTCCAGTTTACCTGCCTTCTTTTATTTTCTCCTGGCACATCCCTACCATAAGCTAGTGAATTCATTTATGTTTGGCTGCTTTAACTATTTCTTTCCTTTAATCACTTTGAATATTTCAGATTGTCTTATAAGCATATTATTATGGAATGGTGACAATTAGATCTACAAGGTAAGAGACTTGAATATTATCATCTCTGCATTAAAATAAAAAAAAACCAAAGTTCAAAGTGATAGGAGTGGAGCATATGAAATTTCCAGAATTTCAGAGAATTTCCGGAAATTTCCAACAGTGCTGTCTTTAGACTCTCAGTTTAGAGCCCATGTGCGTAAAGGCACATAATCAGGATTGCACCAGTGAGGGAGCCCCCATATAAAATACAAAAAGGGTGCTTGAAAAGAATATTAAGGAAAGAGGATTCTCTCTTTAGAAATAAATGAGAAATAAAAATAAAACAACCTTTCTTCTCCCAAGTAGCTTAAGAAAGGGAGATAGAAAAAATGAAAAATATGTATTTATATATATCTTATGCTTATCTCAAAAGCTTTCTTAGGCTGGGGATACGTTGGTCATTATCAGCATTATCAAGTAGTACTGCCCTGGAACCAGAATGAAATTATTGATTTAATTTAGAAATAAAGTTATATAACTATGATGGGTCACTTCTTTACATCCATTGCCGATGACAAAATTAATGGTGTATTCATGCCGTTGCTCACAGAATATTTTCACATAAGTATAAACACTGACAATTTGGAACACTTACTAAAGCAGGACTGTTCCATACAATGACCTGATGGATACACAGATTTATCTGAGAAGTTGTTCATAAACTTTGAGCTGCTCCCTGAGGAGAGAAGAGACAACCACAGGATAATGACTGAAATTAAAGTTTTAAGAACAGAGATAGCATTTTTAGTCATGGCGAAATTGCCATCTCAATATTCTTAAAAGATGTTCAATATTTAAATAAGATCATTTTAAGATCTAACGAAGCATATGCAATATTTAACTGAATCATAATTTTCCTTTAGAAAACAGGGAGCCTCTTACATGTAATGTACATCATCGTCAATTATGTAGTAGCTCTAAAGTTAAGGTTTATCTTAACAAAAAAATTAATATTCACAAAAATTAATTTTAAAAGAATCATAGGTCTTTAGCTATGCAAAACCCGAGTGGAGCTGCCCATGCAGCTCTGTACTGTTAATGCAAAGTCAGAACCTGAATATGAGTATGCAAATTGTATCTTGATAGATCACACACATGAGTAATTTACATTGGTGCGATGTTGAAAAGACCCTTAGATTCTGGTAAATCTTTTCTCCTATAACTAGAAATATTTTTCAAAATTTATTTTAAGTTATAGAAACTATTTATCGCCAATTTTAGTAACAAATACTTTAAAATACCTGTTAAATTAAAACACAAGCAATTCATAATTTATTCATTTTAACAAACCTTAACTGATTGCCTAGCATGCAACTTTTTATGTGCCACATAAAAAATATCATGGCATCAAGTGAACATAACATATATATTTAATACATGTTTCATTGTTACAGTCTTTATTTTTCAAGATAAATTACTTAAACAAATCTTCAGTTTTGATTATTTTTTCCTGAACTCAATGATTTGAAACTTTTTGTTGCTTCAGTTGAAGCACATTTTACTAATAATTTTCTTCTCCAAAACTAGTTTTCTAAGTAAATGAATCGTTTAAATGTTAAAGTATATGAATGTGGAAGTAAAGAGAGGCTGCTGTAGTATGCTTTAAGAAGAATTATGAAGGATTAAGTGGCTGAAAAGCCCTATTGGTGGATAATTGAGAACTGATGGGTTGTCTACTGAGGCATTCTCTGTTCTTAATTTCCCACCCACTTAGAGTTAGGCTACTGACAGCCACTCACGTACTATGTAATGCTCCTTTCCTAGATACTGATAAGATTAAGTCCATCAAATTAAGAACAGGGATTCGGAACAGATGGTTAGTTAACTTTGCCTGTGGTCAGAACTTTAACATGTAGTCTCTGTATCAATAGGGAAGCTATGCACTATTGTGAGGATGGAGAAGCAGAGTAGAAAGCTGGTGTGTTGAAGGGCAAACAGGAAGGAAGCAGGTGGATGGGAAGAGGAGAAAAATATCTGCATCCATGTCCCTAATTGCTTACCAGCTACTGTCACCATCTTCTCCTGTACCTGGGAATATTCCTGCCCTTGGATTATAGGGTTCCATAATATAACCTTGTAGCATTATCATAATATCCCTCACTTGTTGTCCTCTTAAGCCACACTGAGTTGTTTTTCTTACGTAAACCTCCTGAGATATAAATAATACAAGGCATTATGGGGAAAATAGAAATGGGTAATGAAGTAAAATTTTTATATCCACTTTTTATACATTTTTATATCCACTAAAATCAGAAAGAAAAATAGTGAACTAAGTTAACAACAGTTGTATGTTACTTAAATTATTGACTCCTGACCTCTCTTATATCCTGTTTCCTAGGATCTTCTTAAAGGTAAAACTCTCCACTGCAGATTCTACAATGTCTTCAGATGTCAAAGCAGCTTAGCTATTAGGAGCAGGGAGTTTCACACAGTATTTGTCCTTCTTCCACTCCAGCATTCACGTGGTTGCTGGTAAGCAATTTTATCCCAGGACTCCTGCTGTGAGTCCTTCTTCTGTACATGTATATTTCTCATCAGCTGTTCCTCAAAGCTCTATTAAAAAGACTTATTGCTCAAGACTCATGATATTTCCTTTTTATATTCTCAGTACCCAATTTCTTCTCCATCTAAGTCATTTCAAGAAACACAACTCTGTTTTTACTTCAACCCAAATGCTTCTATTAAAAATGTTGTATATAGAATAAATATGTTTATACCACATAATCTTAAAGAGGAGCAATCTTAAAGAGAAGTAGTCTCAAAAAGGTCTGGCTTTGGGGGGAAGTTAATGTATTTTCGTGCAATTATTTTATTTTTTCAACAGCATTTATAGTTAATAATAAATATAATCATCACAGATTTTATGTGATCTCTACAGTATATAGTTCTCTTTCTGTTATCAGAAATAATATGATTATATTTAAATTAAGAATTTTTATGAGATTTCCTAGTAGCCCCAATTTGTTCAGTTGGTTATAAAAAAGACATCCTTAAAAATATTTAGCAATGGTATGGAATAACATAATCTTATTATCAAATGTTTGAATCAGAATTTACCCCTAATGCTTATTAATTAGTCAATAATTTTTTGCTGTGAATGACAGTCTATTAGTCCATATACCTATCTAAGAATGGGTAATTTATGAAGAAAAGAGTTTTAATTGATTCATAGTTCTGCAGGGTATACAGGAACCATGGCTGGGAGGCCTCAGAAAACATATAATCATAAACAAATGTGAAGAGGAAGCCCATATGTCTTACCGTGGCAGAGCAGGGGAGAAAGAGCAAATTGGGAAGTGCTACGCACTTTTAAATAAACAAAACTATTGAGAACTCACTATCACAAGAACAGCAAGAGAGAAATCTGCCCCCATGATCCAGTTACCTCCCATCAGGTCCCTGCCTTAACATTGGAAATTACAATTCAACATGAGATTTGGGTGGGGACACAGAGCCAAACCATATAATTCCACCCCAGGCCCATCCCAAATATCATTCCTTCTCACATTTCAAAACACAATCATGCCTTCCCAACAGTCTCCCAAAGTCTTTATTCATTCCAGCATTAACTCAAAAGTCCAAGTCCAAAGTCTCAACTGAAATAAGGCAGGTTTCTTCTGCCTATGAGCCTGTAAAATCAAAAAGAAATTAGCTACTTTCAAGATACAATGAAGGTACAAGCATTGGGTAAATGCTGCCATTCCATAAGGGATTAATTGGCCAAAATAAAGGTGCTACAGGCCCTATGCAAGTCCAAAAGTCAGCAAGGCAGGCATCAAATCTCAAAGCTCCAAAACAATCTCCTTTCACTCCATGTCTCACATCTAAGGCACACGAATGCAAGGAGTGGACTCCCAAGGTCTTGGGCAGCTCCAACCCAGTGACTCTACAGGGTACAGCCCCCATGGCTGCTTCTATGGGCTGGTGATGTGTGCCTGTGGCTTTTCCAGGCACATTGTGCAAGTTGTCAATGTATCTACCATTCTGGGGTCTGGAGGGTGGTGGCCTTCTTATCACAGTTCCACTATGTAGTGCCCTAGTGGAGACTCTGTGTGGGGGCTCAAATCCCACAATTCCCCTCTGCACTTCCCTAGTAGATTCTCCATGAGGACTGGACTTGCAGCAGACTTCTGCCTGGACATCCAAGTGTTTCTATACATCTTCAGAAATCTAGGCAGAAGCTCCCAAGCCTCAGCTCTTGCCTTATGTGCACCTACAGCCAATACCACCATAGAAGACACTAAGGCTTGGGACTTGTACCCTCTGAAGCAATGGCCCAAGCTATACCTTGGCCTCTTTTAGCCATAACTGGAATTGGAGAAGCTGGGATACAGAGCATCATGTCCTGAAGCTGCACAAGGCAGCTGGGCGCCGAGCCTAGCCCAGAAAATCATTTTTCCCTTCTAGGCCTCCAGGCCTGTGATGAGAGGGCTGCTGTGAAGGTCTCTGAAATGCCCTGAAGGTATTTCCCCCACCATCTTAGCTATTAACATTTGGCTCTTCTTTCCTTATACAGATTTCTACAGCCTTGAATTCCTCTCCTGAAATAGATTTTTCTTTTCTAATTTCTGTATTAGTCTGTTCTCACACTGCTATAAAGAACTAAGAGACTGGGTAATTTATGAAGAAAACAGGTTTAATTGACTCACAGTTCCACAGGAAGCATGGCTCAGAGACCTTCTACAATCATGGTAGAAGGAGAAGGGGAAGCAAGAATGTTTTATCATGGCAGAGCAAGAGAGAAAGAAACAAAACAAAAAATGCTACACACTTTTAAACAACCAGATCTCCTGAGAACTCACTCACTATCACAAGAACAGCAAGGAGACGTCTGTCCCATTATCCAATCAACTATCATCAGGTCCCTCCCTTAATATTGGGAATTACAATTTCACATGAGATTTGGTTGGGGATTCAGAGCCAAACCATATCAGAGAGGAACCCTATTCAACCAATCTAACCACTTCACCCTACTCACAACCAAAGTAGAACTATCTTCCATTAACATTCCACACATTTTTTATTGAGCACCTACTATATGTCAGGCAATTTAGCAGAGAACAAAAACCCTCCACTCTTGCAGTTTGCCTTCTATGGTGTGCTGGTGAAGTAAGGGGTGATGGAGAAGATAAACAATTATGATAAGTGTTATAAGAAAAGATAAAGTAGAAAAGGTATCAAAAGAATGACAGTAGAGGCTGAAGAACTAGGGAGAGTGCAGTGACAAATAGAATTGTTGGGGAAAACAACAGAGGAGATGGTATTTTAGACATGATGGAGGTGAGGGAATGAGACATAAGGATTTCTGCAAAACAACGACTCGTACAGAAAAAAATAAGTGAAAAATTCCTCAAGTAGGAGCAAGCCTAGCATGTTCAGGACACAGTAGGATCAGTATAACATGGTGAGGAAAATCTGATCAGAGTTTAGTCAGCCCTATCACATTAAGTGAAGTCAACCACTACAAACCTTGACTTTTATCTTCATATGACTATAAAATGACGCTTTGGCTGAAACGTAATGCAATATTGTTAAGATTGGCTTTTCCTGTCATTATCACTGTGATGTTGTGAGATTGGAATGGACTCTTTGCCAAGGACTCAAATACTGTCATCAGAATTATATTTCTTTTTCTCCTTTCCTTGTTTCTATCTTCTCAGTTGGCTAATTCTCCCCTCAAACCACATGGAGTAGAAATGGACCCCACCAAACCCTATGGCTTATGAGATTCTCTCTTTTTGCGGGGGAGGAAGGACGGAGTCTTGCTCTATCACCCAGCCTTGAGTGCAGTGGCACAATCTCGGCTCACTGCAACTTCCATCCCTGGGTTCAAATAATTCTCCTGCCTCAGCCTCCTGAGTAGCTGAGATTACAGGTGCATGGCACTACACCTGGCTGATTTTTGTATTTTTAGTAGAGACGGGGGTCTCACCATGTTGACCAGGCTGGTCTTGGACTCCTGACCACAGGTGATCTACCCACTTCGGCTTCTCAAAGTGCTGTGATTACAGGTGTGAGCCACCACACTGACCATGTGATTCTTATAGCTAGCAATTTCATAAATAGGGATACATTCTCCTAATATTCATATCAGTTCTCACCAGGCTCCAATGGTTCACTTAGGGACATGTGTCCAGCTCCACTGTGAGGACCCCATACCAGTTAAATGACAGTCTCATCCAAATTACATGGAATAAGAGAGGAGAGCTCCAAGAACAGAAGAATACAGGATTTTTCAGAAGTTAGAGAGGTCCATCAATACTGTGTGACAATGGAAAAGTTACAACACTCTTCAGCCTCAGCCTCCTCCTTAGTAAATTTTGGGAAATGATGGTTACCTCATAGGATTGCTGTGAGTAATACATTAGAAAGTGTTACCATAATGCTTTCTTTAAATGGGCACTAAATGTTACCCATTACTACAATAATCTCATGACAACCGTCTTTGGAAACTCTAATACACATTATAAAGCATTAAATATAGAATTTTACATTTCCAGTTATATTGGAGAATAATATTGTTCTTTCCAAGGCAAAACAGAATCTTTTTTTTTTTTTTGAGACTGAGTCTTGCCCTGTCGCCAGGCTGCTGGAGTACAGAGGCATGATCTCAGCCCACTGCGACCTCTGCCTCCTGGGTTCAAGCAATTCTCCTGCCTCAGCCTCTCGAGTAGCTGGGACTACAGGGGCATGCACCATCATGCCCAGCTAATTTTTCTGTATTGCAAAACAGAATCTTAAACAATGAAAGTTATAGAGAAAGTTCAGAATCTATAATAGAGAAGGTCATATTATTTAAATCAAATGTCATCTGTTAGGGTTATCAAGACTACTATGATTTGCTTTTCAAACAAACAAACAAACAAACAAAAACTAATCACTGCATTGATAACAGGGATGGATATTTGGCTTAAGAATTGACTAAAAACCTGCTTGGCTTCCACAGCTTTGACCCTTCACCAGAGTGTACGCTCTCATTCCCTGTCAAGCGGTATCTCATCTAGTGGTTTTTTTGTTCGCCCATAACATAAGGGGAACCATATATTATACATGGCTGTATAATTATAGCCACAGGACTGAAGATAGTGGACACAGGATTAAAGACAAAGAGTTTTTATATCAAGCATGTTAATTTCCTTTTACCAGACTCATTTTTCTTGGGTCCAGATATTCATGGAAATCTCTTTCAGGGGTTTGGTTTTACAGATGAAAATGTGCCAGCATTACACTATATTCTAAAGCAACCTAGTAAGTTCTTGAGAGCTGTTTTTATTGCGAATATATTCATTTTCCTGACTTATAAATCTAAATTACCATGGGAACACTTTATTTCTGCATATTGTAAAGAAAGTCAGGTGTTACCATGGGCGTTAAAAGAGGAAAAAAATCCCAACTTTCAGAAACCAAGTATACACTAACAATATTTTGATTTAATCCTTCATGCCTAGCTTCTGATTACTTCTAGCTCAGATGATAGAAAGCAATTTTCAGCTAAGTGCTTAACTCCAGGAGTTTGCTTTCACATCTGGACCTCCAGGGCCCTACTTATATATCCCGTCATGTAAAGTGTCTCCACAATTCTCTGCTTTTCTTGGAACAACACATCCACAGAGAGTTTACACGACTTTCCATTTCAATCACTACGTTAAGCCCAAAGCACTAAAGTTGTTCTTGCTTTCTCCACTTTTAGAACTACTACATTTCCTATGATAAAAGTAGAAAAGAGAAAAATTCATTCTTGCAATTTAATTTCTGTCAGACTAGATGTGTTTATCTGTTTAATCAAAACCAACCGAGAACTCTGAAGTATGCATTGCTGATCAGTTTACAACTGTAAAACGAAATTAAAATAGACTTGGGCAAAACGACTGTGACAAATTTCATACATGGCAAGTAGGAAGGAACTGAAAAGCCATGGGTGACTGAATTGATCCAAATCTTGGAATACAGATAAAGAAATAAGAATGAATTATCCGACAGTATATTTATTAAAAAATTATTTTGGAACCCAGAACATTCTCATGAGACAAGTTGTGGTTCACGTAAAGAATCATTGGGAGGTTATGGTCAGTGGTCATTTCCGATAACCTGCAATAGATATGCCTTTTCATAGAAATTTTGAAAAATATATAGAGCATTAGTTTGTAGTTACAATGACAAAATCTGAGGATCTCAGTGAAATCCTCGGGCCGCATTTTGAAACAAGAGAAAATGTATCGATAGACTCTACATAGAACAATGAGGCCAAAATTGAGAGCAAGACAGTATCAATAATATTTAAAATGAACTCTGTATCATTATGATGCAATAAATTTGAAAAGACATGTTTAATTGCTTTTTCAAATTTATTGCATCATAATGATACAGAGTGACTTATAAGCTGTTTCACAAATAGATTTTAAAATTGGGGGAAAGTTCATATTTTTCCCCTTACTAGGTCCCCCCAGCTTCAGTTTCATTAAGGTACAATTGACTAATAAATATTGTATATACTTACAGTATACAACCAGATATTCTGATACATGTATACATTGTAAAATGATTAACACAACCTACCTACCTAGCTAACATGTCCATCATCCTACATAATCATCACTTTTTTGTTCTGAGAACATTTAAGATCTACTACTTTAGCGATTTCCAAGTAGAAAATATGTTATTATTTCTAGAATTGCCAAGCTATAACAGTCGATCTCCAGATCTTCTTCATCCTGTTGAACTGAAACTTTGGGCCCTTTGACCAACATCTCCTCATTCTTCTACCCCAGCTCCTGAAAACCCCCACCATTTTATTCTCTGTTTCTACCATTTCTACCGTTTTAGATTCTACTTTAGGTGAGATTAGGCAAAATTTGCCTTCCTGTGTTCTGTGCCTGGATTATTTCACTTAGCATAATGTCCTTCAGTTTCATCCATGTTGTTGAAAATGACAAGATGGCCTTCTATTTAAAAGATGGACAGTATTCTATTGTGCTGTCTCTGTCTGTATTGCACTTTTTATCCATTCATCCAAAGATGGACACTTAGGTTGATTCCAAATCTTGGCTATTGTGACTAACGCTGCAATCAACATAGAGGTGTAGATACCTCTTTGAGATACTGATTTTATTTCATTTGGTTATATGCCCAGAAACAGGTATGCTGGATCATATGTTCTATTTTGGATTCTTGAGGAACCTACATGCTGTTTTTTTTAACTTCTATTTTCAGTTCAGGGGTGCATGTGCAAGATGTGCCAGTTTGCCACATAGGTAAACATGTCATGGGGGGTTGTTATACAGATTATTTCATCACCCATGTATTAAGCCTAGTATCCACTAGTTATTTTTCCTGATCCTCCCCCTCAACTCACCTGGCCCTCTCCAATAGGCCCCAGCATGTGTTGCTCCCCTCTATGTGTCCATGTGTTCTTACGATTTAGCTCTCACTTGTAAGTTAAAACTTGCTGTATTTGGTTTTTCTGTTCCTTAGTTTGCTAACGATAATGGTCTCTATCTCCATCCATGCCCTGCAAAGGACATGATCTCATTCTTTCTTTGGCTGTATAGTTTTCCATGGTCTATATGTACCACATTTTCTTACCCAATCTGACATTGATGGACATTTAGGTGAATTCCATGTCTTTGCTATTGTGAAGAGTGCTGTGATAAACATACGTGTGCACGTGTCTTTAAAATAGAATGATTTATATTTCTTTGGGTAAATACCCAGTAACGGGATTGCTTCATTTAATGTTATATCTGTCTTTAGGTCTTTGAGGAATCGCCTTACTGCTTTCCACAATGGTTGAACTAATTAACACTCCTATCAACAGTGTGTAAGTGTTCATTTTTCTCCACAACCTTGCCAGCATCTGTTATTTTTTGACTTTTTTTTTTTTTCTTTTTTGGAGATGGTGTCTCAGTCTGCCACCTAAGCTCTCGTGCTGTGGCTCCATCTTGGTTCACTGCAACCTCCGTCTTCTAGGGTCAAGCCATCCTCCCACTTCAGCTTCCCGAGTAGCTGAGAATGCAAGAACATGCCACCACACTTAGCTAATTTTTTGTATTTTTGGTTGAAATGGGCTTTTGCCATGTTGCCCAGGCTGGTCTCCAGTTTATAAGCTCAAGGGATCCACCCGTCTCAGCTACCCAAAGTGCCGGGATTACAGGCATGAGCCACCATGCCCGACCTATTTTTTTACTTTTTAACAATGGCCATTTTGACTGCTGTGAGATGGTATCTCATTGTGGTTCTGATTTGCATTTCTCTAATGATCAGTGGCGTTAAGCTTTTGTTCATATGATCATTGGCTGCATGTATGTCTTTTTTTGGTAAGTGTCTGTTCATGCCCTTTGCCTACTTTATAAAGGGATTATTTATTTATTTCTTGTAAATTTGCCTAAGTTCCTTATAGATGCTGGATATTAGACCTTAGTGAGATGCACAGTCTGTAAAAATTTTCTCCCATGCTACAGGTTGTCTGTTTACTCTGTTCATAGTTTCTTTTGCTATACAGAAGCTCTCAAGTTTAATTAGATTTTATTTGTCAACTGTTGTTTTTGTTGCAATTACTTTTGCTGTCTTCAATATAAAATCTTTGCCTGTGCCTAGGCCTGAATGGTATTGCCTAAGCTGCCTTCCAGAGTGTTTGTAGTTTTGGGTTTTACATTTAAGTTTTTAATCCATCTTGAATTAATTTCTGTATATGGTGTAAGGTAGAGGTCCAGTTCCATTTATTTATTTATTTATTTTTGCATACAGCTTACCAGTTATCCCAGCACCATTTATTGAATAGGGAATCACTTCCTCTTTGCTTTTGTCAAGATTTTCGAAAATCAGAAAGTTGGAGGTGTGTAATCTTATTTCTTGGTTCTCTAATCTGTTCCATTGGTCTATTTGTCTGTTCTTATACCAGTACCAGGCTGTTTTGGTTACTGTAGCCCTGTAGCATAAAGTCAAGTAGTGTGATGCCTCTAGCTTTGTTCTTTTTGATTAAGATTATCTTGGCTATTTAGGGTCTTTTGTGGTTCCATATCAATTTTAAAATAGTTTCCTCTAGTTCTACGAACAATGTCAATGGTAGTTTAATGGGAATAGTGTTGAATTGCTTTGGGTGGTATGGGCATTTTAATAATATTGATTCGTCCTATCCATGATCATGAAATGTTTTCCCATTTGTTTATATCATCTTTGATTTATTTGAGAGGCGGTTTGTAGTTCTCTTTTTAGAGATCTTTTAACTCCTTTGTTAGCTATAATCCTAGATATTTTATTCTTTTGAGAGCAATTGTGAATGGGAGCTCATTTGTGATTTGGCTCTTGATTTGACTGTTGGTGTATAGGAATGCTAATGAATTTTGCACATTGATTTTCTATCCTGACTTTGCTGAAATTGCTTATCAGCTTCTTAAGAAGCTTTGGGTGTGAGACAGTGGGATTTTCTGGATATGGAATCATGTAATCCACAAAAAGGGATAGTTTGACTTCCTCTCATTCCTATTCGAATGCACGTTATTTATTTATCTTGCCTGTCTGCCCTGGCCAGAACTTCCAATGCTATGTTGAATAGGGGTGGTGAAAGAGGGCATCCTTATCTTTTGCTACTATTCAAGGGGAATACTTCCAGCTTTTGCCCATTCAGTATGATGTTGGTTGTAGGTTTATCATATATGGCTTTTGTTATTTTGAGGTATGTTCCTTTAATATCTAGATTATTGAGAGTTTTTTACATGAAGGATGTTCAATTTTATGAAAAGCCTTTTCTGCATCTATTGAGACAATCATGTGGTACCGTCTTTGGTTCTGTGTGATGAGTCACACTTACTGATTTACATATGTTGAACCAACCTTGCATCTCAGGAATGAAGCCTACTTGATTGTGGTTGTTAAGCTTTTTGATATGCTGCTGAAATCGGATTGTCAGTATTTTGTTGAGGATTTTTGCACTGGTGTTCATCAGGAATATTGACCTGAAGTTTTATTTTTTTTTGTTGTGTCTTTCTCTGGTTTTGGTTTCAGGATTATGCTGGTCTCATAGAATGAGTTAGGGAGAAGTCCCTTATTTTTAATTTTTTGGAAGAGTTTCAGTAGGAATGGTACCAGCTCTTCTTTGTACATTTGGTAGAACTCAACTGTGAATCTATGTGGTCCTGGGCTTTTTTTGGTTGGTAGGCTGTTTATTACTGCCTCAGTTTCAGAACTCATTCTTGGTCTGCTCAGGAATTCAATTTCTTCCTGGTTCAGTTTTGGAAGGATGTATGTGTCCAGGAATTTATCCATTTGAGATTTTCTAGTTTATGTGCATAGATGTGTTTATAATATTCTCTAATGGTTGTTTTTATTTCTATGGGTAACAATGATTATGCTGATTCACATTCCCACCCACAGTGTATAAAGTTTCTCTTTTCTCCATGTCCTCACCAAGACTTATCTTTTGTCTTTTTTATAATAGCCATCCAATTAGATGTGGTTTAAATTTGCATTTTCCTGATGACTAATAATGTTGAGCATATTTCCATATGTCTCTTGGCCATTTGTATCTATTCTTTTGAGAAAAGTCTAGTCATATCTTTTGCCTTTTTTGAATTGGATTATTTGTTTTCTTGCTGTAAAGTTTAAGTTCATTATGTATTTTGGATGCTAACTTTTATTGGATATATGGCTTGCAAATATTTCCTTCCAATCTGTGGATCGTCTTTTCACTCTGTTAATGTTTGCTCTGTTTTGCAGACACTTGTTGGTTTGATGCAGTCTCATTTGTCTACTTTTCTTTTGTTGCATGTGTTTTTAGGCTCATATCCAAAAAAATCATTGTCAAGACCAACATGAAAATGCTTACTCTCTATGACTTATTCTAATGGTTTTACAGATTCAGAACTCATATTTAAATACTTAATGTTATCAGTTTATCTTCATATATGATGTGAAATGAAGGTCCAGTTTTATTCTTCTGTGTGTGGATATACAGCCTTCCCAACACTATTATTCTAGCTGGGTTTTAAGACATTTTTCTTCTTATCAGTAGAGAATGAAAGAATCATTGTAAACATTTAAAAGGAATGAAGTCATTGTCAAAACTGAAATTATAGGGCAGAATTGTAACATAAAACTAAAGATAATTTTATGTCCTCAGTTATAAAAAATAACATGGATAAATTCTGAGTTTGAAAAATAAAAGTGGGGTATTTCTCCAAAGGATGAAAAGATAATCAACACAGACAAATATTTTGGGGTTGAGGGAAGTATGTCTTAGATATGGTGCATATTTAGAGAAATAAATTGTCATTACTAGAATTTACACATACACTTAGGATCACTTAAACTAATGGCTTTTTAAAGACTCTAACCCTAAAGTTCTAATATTTAATTAGGATACAGAAGGAATTAATTTTGATAAGGTAGATGCAAATTTTATAACATCGAATAGGAAAAATAAGAAAAATTATAGCATGTTTAATTTGTAGCAAGATTGATTTAAATACTAACTAAACTCATTTTTACCTTACATATTGTAGTCATGATTTCAGGTAAGTTTATAAGTTGGAAAATCTCCTGTTTCTCAGGTTATTACACATTCATTAAAATGCATCAACAGATAAATAGAAAATCACTTGTAATTTTTAGATTATCCATACTGAAAGTTGTTTCATTAATTCAGATAACAGCCTTTAGTTTTAAACAATTGCTTAGTTATTTCTTGATGATGATCTCTCTAGAGAGCTTTTACTTCCAAATGACTAAATTCAGAGCTCAACTCAAGAGATTAATGTAGCTATAAACTATTAACATAAACCAATACATGGCGCAGAGCCTCCCCATTTATTCATCACCCCCAAGAAATTCTCCAGTCTTAAAATGAACACAGTTTACTCTGAAAAGGGCAGATACTTTAAAGACTATGTATTTATAAAGCCCACTATTTTGTTTTATCACACCTTTGGGTACCTTAAATTACTGATATTTTTACAACAACGAGTTGACCTTGGAATAACTTATTTTAAAATAAGTGCTATACTGCTCTATTCTTAGTCCAATATTCATTCAAAACTGCAGACATTTTCAGTGTTGGTAAATCCCAGAGAATTGGTTTGTTCACCTATTTAAAATTACGAAGATTAAAATACATTGACATTCATCATGAAGCAATAGGGTTTAGGAATAATAAGCTCAAGAAAAAGTATTTCACTCACCCTTTCTCTTATATTGGTATTAAAGGCTAGGAATCTTATGGGAATAATCCTGTTAAAAAATTATTAAAGATAAAAGCTCTAACTGTAACTTATTACAAAAATTAAGGTAGATCTTCATAATTTTTCCTTTCTTATCAGTATTTCCCCAGTGGTGGCAGATCCAAGGAAAAAAAAAACACAGTAATATTGAAATTCTATACTTGGAATAGTTACAACGGTTTATTGTAAATGGACAGGATAATTTTATTTCTACTACCTTTGGTTATCTGAGCTCTTGAAACCTCAGCTTGGGATTAGGATTAAATAACAGTTTGACTTTGTGTAGGTCCACTTTCTTGAATTACTTCTTGTTGATGTCAAATAACAAAAAGCAAGGGCACTGAATCTGCAGGCTTGCCTTGTAAGAAAATACATGGACTAAAGTCCCATTTTTCAAGGGACAAAATACATTCTTCATTTTCATGACAAGGTTTCTTGGAAATAAATCAGCATTATAAGACAAGGTTAAAAGAAAGCAAAATGAAACTAAAGATTAATGCTTTGCTGCAACAGCACTGAGGCACTGACCTTAGATCTGGACCAAAAGGGTTCATCCCTGTGTCCTGCACTGCAGAGTGCCCTCATATCACAAAGACAAAACATCTAAACCTAAAGACATTTTTGTTGATCCTTTAAGCTTTTTTTCTACTTCAGTTCAGTTACTGGTTAATATTAATAGATTGAGAAGGTTACTTGAGCTGAAATGAGCCCCCAGGTCAGAGAATGTAAAAGTGAGTACTTGAATACAGAGGTAGAAAATAGGGGAGAAAATCACAATGTCTGCATCGAAAAACTGAAGAATTTAAATAAAGATAGTTTTCAATATCATCCAAATAGAGTGAGTTTTGCCAACAACCAGACAACTGTGGTCCCTCTCTACTCTGCTTTAGTGTTCTAGTTTGGAGAGGCACCTAGGGACCTAGAAATCTTGAGCTGGAAAAGAGAAGTGAATGGATGATAGAGTAAACTCACTGACCATGGTTCCTTGGGAAGTGTGTCTATCCTGTCTTAATCCCAAATTCGGGTGGTTTTGGTCACTGTCCAGGAGATCGTGGTCTGACTTCAGTTTTGCCCAGTCCTGCCCTAGCATATCCAGTTCACTCAGACTCACAGGCAGCAGAAAAGAGCTAATTTTGCCTCCTGAGTGCAAGGACCGAACCAGGGAGTGGGTTGGGAGTCCTGGGTAGGAATATGAACAGGGAGATGGACATAAGTTGATTTATAAGTTTTAAATAATTAAGACATCCGATACAGTACTCTTATTTGTCCTTTTGCCCTGCACATAGATGAGAACATTCTGCATTTTGCTGGTATATTCAGGCATATTCTGCTTTGTCTTCGTTCAAACTGCTGCCTTTTTCATACACTCTGATTTGCCAGAGAATTTTTTTGTCCAAATTAATGAATAATCTTCTATTCTTGATTATAATAACTTATCCCAGCATAACTTAAAATTTTCTCCACAAAAATGATTTTAAAATTGAAAAGAAAAAGACAAACTTTAAGCTGTGCCCTTGGGAGTGTGTCCTGTTCCATGTGGAAGGCACTAGTCTTTAAAAGTAGCTGCTGAGGAAGCCTCAGCAGGACATGCCTAAGCAGCTTAGACTCCACACCACCATGGGTGTCAAACACATACAGGAGAAAGGTCTCAGGAAAGGGCTTTTTGTGAACAGAAGGGTTAGAGCTGTCGGCTTCAACACTGCCATAGGGTCTAATTGGGCTCTTCAACAACAGCCTCTCCATCCATTTCCATAGGAAATCTCATAGGCACTTACAGTTACTTAGCAATGACTTAAAAGACCCTGCTGACTCAGACTTTCGGCCTTGGCGGATGGTATGTTTCCACTGTACCCTTTTCTCCTTATCATGAGCTGTTGGAGATCTTTTTATTTCATCTTTTACTGGTTAAATGGCAAGCAGGAATTAATATTTAAAGCACTGTAATATGAGGATGTATCAGTGTACTGGGATCTCAACAGAGAGATTAAACTTGAATTCTCTGGAAGAGAAATTTTGTCAAAATCCTGGTTGAGAGAGGGAATGGTTAACCTTTGTTTAGTGAGGCCAGACAGGTGGGTAGTGACATTCTTCCATCAAATTAGAACAAGAAAATGGCCTGTACAGAGTTTATCAGCTTTCTTCTTTCGTTAGTTAGTATTTCTAATGCTATGCCCCAAATAGAAAGTAGTCAGATGAATTTTAAAAGTTTACATTTTCTCTAAGAATATCTTTGTAGATCAAGAAACACAATCTCTCATGAAGAAATGGAGTAAGAATTTTCATATCTTTTTATTTTACCTTCAAGGAAGCTCAGAAAAATATTTAAACTTAAATGTTTATAATTATATTAAATGGTGAATGCTTCACCTTTCCCTCTCCCTGTTTAACTTATCTATTGATTTTAGCCTGTTCCATATTGTTCATGTACTTTTACTGATAAAATATATCAAATTACATTTGAAGGTATATGGGCTATAAATGTTGGAATTACTTGAAATTTCTTAGAATAATAATTCATGTATTAAAGGTATAAGCTTCATATCTACTTTCTATTTATTTATTTCTTGTATCCTTCAGAATAAACCTGTCAGGAAGACATTTATATAAATAAGTCAGTTTTAGTTAGCTTAAATGAATTGCCATAGATCACTCAGCGATAGCAGCTAATGAAAACTCTGAATTCTAGTTTTCCTCGAATCTAGATTTCAAATAATAGCAACACTAAAATAAAAACACAATATTTGGTTTTAGAATAAAATTTACTACGAGACAACAACAAACAATCTAAGAAGTCAAGATGTTTCCATTTTTCTCAAACTTTTATAGCCTAACGGAATTTAATTTAATGACTGTATAAAATGTTTTCTTTCTCATTTAATTTGTCTGACTAAAGCAGTGGAATTAATAAAATGTATTATGTATATCTTAGATCTAAATGGTGAAAATCATTATTTTAATTATACTTTCCATCTTGTCAAATTTTTTAAATTCACAGTTTTACAAATGAACATACTTTAATCTTTTTTTAAGTGAAGTAAGGGGTCTAGGTGACTTGCATACCATATTAAATACCATATATAGTTACATGTGGTAAATAAAAAGAATTATGCTATGTGATGACAGAGAGGCTTCTAAATTTTTAGCTCAATAAAAGCAACCAAGATATGATTATTATTTTCTTTCATTAAGTAGTTAATACTTCTAAACAGTTACAGATAGCCAATTCTTGCTGAGACAAGTGAAGATATTTTCTTCTACAAAATAAAGTTGACTTTTTCCCTTCAGCATTTTCTAACTCAAAGCAAGTCATGCTGTTTACACCTCTATATGGCATATTAAGTGAAATAAAAGAAGACATCTTCTTTTGTCACTTTTTAATATAAACATTTACAGTTTTGTAAATGTTGTTAACACATTTTCACTATTTGTGCATGTTTTAGTAACAATTTAAAAACTTTCATAAAATCTTTCATCTGATATATCTAGTTATCTCCACATTTTACATTTTTCTTCTGTTCTTTTTTAAAAATTTCCAATGTGTTTATAACTTGCAAACATTTGGTTTCATGGTCATTCACATACCACTTAGTCAAATTTTTTCTATAAGTTATAAGTATCTGGCAAACTCTTTAGTTATATATATTTGGGCTTGGAGTACTATAATAAATGTAGAATTCTCAATAAACTCATTTACTTATATAGAGAATGTTGACTCGTGAAATAGTATACTTTTGTATTATAGCATCATTACCATGAGCATCATACAGACCATGTTTCAAAAATTTTAGTTATAGACATTTGAATGAAAGTGAACAGATAGCATTTTATTTGGCTTAGACACTGGAATCCAAGCATATCTAGGAGAGGATGGAAAAGCTTAATGCTGTTAAAATTCAACATTTATGTTTCTGCTACATATCACTCACTTTCCCAACTGTTAGGCTGGTATTAGTTGCAAGGACAAGCCCTAGGCAAATAGAGAAATGGTTGTTTTTTTACACAAGTTACCATCACCATCCCACATGACCTCTCAAACTGCTCCATTGTCTTTTTCTTACTTAAGCTGGGTTCTGTGTACACTTGTGTTTATTTACATGTGTGAGAACTTCCATGTCCTACAGCATACATTCAGAGTCTAAGAAGTCAGCTAGTGAATTAGCTTAGTGTATTAGAGTGTACTAGAGTCGTCTGGAGGATACTGTCATAAATTACACATGTGTATGCAATATGCTTTCATTTTAACTTGGTCTCATAGAGATATATCCTTATATTTAATATTTATTGGCAACTGAATATCTCAGCACTTTAAAGAAGTTTCGACTCTGAGTCTTGCAATATGAGCTCAATTTTGTTATTCTGTACATTTCTCACAGCCCTTCACAAAAACTGCTCACAAAAAGCTTCAAATTCTCAAGTGGGTTTATTTGCATATGTACAAGCTATTATTGATGTATCTAAACTTTTAAAAAGTCAACAAATTGAGCTGCAAGTTGGTTACTTCCTGAAGGTAAAGATCCTTTAATTTATCTCTGTAACCTCAGCACCTAGCATAACACCTGGGGCATAGTGGATGCTCAATATATTTTTGTTGAATGAATGAATAAATAAATATACAAATGAGCAAATGAATAAATGAAAAGGCATTATATTCCATGGGAACATAAAATATGTCTGTGTTCTTGAAGATATTCAATAATTTACATTACTTGGAACTATACCTACTGCTGAAATGACTTTCAACTTGTTTTTAATAAAAGGCCTTGGTCAAATATAGCTTTAGATTGAAAGTGGCCTCTCACATTTTGTACCTTTTGACAGGTCATCAGAAAATAGTGAGATGTTTAACCAACCTTGATCAAATCTAAAATATATTTTTTCAATTATTTAACCTCATTATGATTCTTATAATACTGAGGAAATTTTTTAAATTGTATAAATTTATATGTACTAAATCTTTATACATACATATGTATGCATCAAAATGTATATTCAATAATACATAAACATTCTAGTTACTCATTTAGTAATATTATATATTTAACATAAAAAATAGTAATAATAGTATAGTAAATAATATTTCCCACCCATTTTTAAAAACTGCTTATTATAACCTTTTTTTTTTTTAACAGATGAAGAAACAAGAGTTTAAATGGGTAAAGTGATTTCCTCCCAGTTCTGACTCCCAAATAAATGTCCTCTTAATTAAAAGATGATACTTCTTAGCTCTGTAGTAGTGCTCTAAAATTACTATATAAAATAATTTTATTTGTTTAAAAAAGGGTATGTGTACTGAAATTCACAAAATCTCAACATCTTAGACTAATGATAGAGCTTAAGTATATCTGTCTTGAGTTAATTGCACCATTCCAAACATTCATTGATTCATTCATTCATTCAATAAACACTCATTGACCAAATACTTAAGAGCTATGCATTTGATACAGAAATGAATTTGAAACTGTCTTTTACTTTAATGAGCTCAGAGTATAGTGAGATGGACAGATATTTCCATAAATAAGTCACAGAGAAAAATAATTGATAAATCTATGAGCAAGAAACAGTAGGAACAAAAGATAAAATTTTATAAGATGTTTTCATAACTCAGAAATGCTCTGCTTTTATAGAACTTGCTCATAGTTAGCCAAATTGAGAGGTGGAGAGTACAGTTCTCCAGATCATCAAATCTGTGCAAGTCTTCCAATCCTGACTACAATCGGTTAGGGTCCAGCTACAAAGTTAGAGGGAAGAGTTTAGAAAAGACTACTCTCACTTCTGACAGAAATCCAAGTTTTGCAGTTTACCAACACTGCTCTCACCCTAAAAAGTCCTGTGGGACTCCATGAAACATTATACTCATAGTTTTGTTTATTACAGGTAAGAGATACAAATTAGAACCAGCCAAAGGAAGAGGGGCATAGGTCAGAATCTGGCAGCCTAAATGCAACGTTTCTTACATCATCAAGATATATAACCCTCTCACGTCAATGCATGATAATATGTATGTATAGTATTACTGTGCTAAACCAGGAAGCTCACCTAAGCCTGGGTGTCTAGAGATATTGCTGACTCACTGAACAGCCGTGAGTGATTGATTCATTAGCCCTATGTTTGAATTCCATCTCCTAACCTCAAAAAACTCAAAGTCCAAAAACTCTAATAATATTATTGGTCTTTCTGGCATGCTCAGTTCTCAAACTTAGACTATTACATATATCTGGCCTGACCCTTAGTCATCTATTTATCATAAACTATCGGGTGTGGTCTCATCATGAATGAGGAAGACACTCCTATCACTTGAGAAATTTCAAGTGTTAAGAAGATTGCCATTCAGAAACTAAAGACAAAAGCAAGTCCTGTCACTTTGGACAAATTATTTACTACACAAAATTGTATGTAATTCACACATAATACAAATATTTTTATTCTATAATCTGCAAAATTTAATTTCTAGTTAAAATTTTCTAATCAAATCAGATTTTTTAAAAGCAGTTGAAATGATTTTCATGGGATTCTTCTCATTTCTCCCAAAATACCCTCAGATGAGGGTGTTTTCAAATATAGAAAATTGCAAAATCAAGAATCCACTAAAGAAATGGATTTCCTAAAGACTAAATATTCAACATCAGAATAATTATATGTAATACTAGAGTCATTTATTCTCTTCTATGGTCAAGGCACTGTGCTAAATGAACATTATCTAACTACAATACAGAAAGAGCGCATTAAAGGCTACAGTACAAGTGCAAAGTGCTATGGAACAAAATGTGAAAGAAAAGATTGCTCTGAGGTAATAGCATATAGGTCACTGAACTTGAATAAGGCTTTATAGGATAGGTGAATCTTAATAGGAGGACTTTGGGGAAAAGTACATTTCTGTGTATAGTACAGTGAGGACATTTCAGTGAGTTAGAAAAACACAAAATGTGTTCAGAATGAATGGTAAATGGAATGTGTGAGTTCCAAACATCATTTGGAGAAAAACGTCTAACGTTAAATTGTGTTGGACACAAAGTCCACGAAAAGGAATGTTAAATCTGTTTTTGTAAGCAACTATGATTGCTTACAAAGGAGGCATTTTGCTTATTATAATGATTAATCTGTAAATAGATTGTTGTAAGAACAACTTTCTCTCGAAAAAAAATATAGTGAGTTTTACTATAATATTAATAATGCACTAATTTATTTAAGTATGGCTACCCAAGTAATAAAAATAGCAAAGCAAACATGCTACATTACAGAATATGAATGTATGTAGTATAGTAAATTTCTTTTGCTATTTTTATTACTTGGGTAAATCATATTTGAATATGTTGTTGCATTATTCTTATTTTTCCCATAATTATAGGACAGATCAGAATTAATTGAGGTGCAGAATTGCAAAGGAAATTTGAGGACATTTGTACAAACCATTGAGAACTATTCAAACTGTGTAATATTAGAAGTTTATTCATGGATTTCTTCAAGTTAGCATTTTCTGGTTTCACTTTCTCTTATCAAATGTTCCTGGAGGATAGGATTGTTTTCTATTTCTATGGACTATAAACATTAAAATGATAACCCTTATATACATAAAAGGAATGTGTTTGAAACAAAATTTTGGCACTCATTCAGAGTTCCAAATGATTTTATTTCAGAGGCTCATTGACCTCTACCACTAGAACTATTTGTGTCTCAAAGGAAAAAAAAAGGAAAGCTCTTTTCTCTTATCTATGTTTTAATTTGTGCTGTTTTATTGTTATAGAGCACTGGTGTTGAAAAGAGTTCCAGTAATAAAAAAATATACCTTCTCAATTTATATAAGTTATGGGTACCTATAAAGGCAGTAAGTTCAAGCATTTGCACTAGGATTAACACATTGTCATTTATAAAATATTTCCTTCCTTTCCTAAAGGTACCTTTCAGTTTCACCACGATTTTTTTATGAAACTTGACTTTTTGTATCAGAAGATTAAATGTTATTCTTTTATTTTAATCTTGCTTTTTCTTTTATCTGTACTTTGACAAATGTACACATTATTTGATTTTCAAATTTTTATTCTTCTAATGATTGCCCTACTCATAGCACTTCCTCTTTAACTCTATCTCCACCTTAAATTACCAATCAAACCCAAACTAAAATAGTTTAATTTAGTGCTTATGCTTAGGTGACTAGCCCTTATTCTATACTGTAAGGGAGGACTGAATCACAAATCCAAATTCTTTCAGAAAACTTGTCAGGTAAATTACTAATAGGAGGAAAATGAGGTTGAGATGAGTTTTTTTATGAAGTAGTTTGAGTGAGTGATAAGATTTATGGTAATATTTTATCAATTAAATATTATAAAACATTTAGTGCATTATAAAATGATGTGAAAGCTATAAAATGAGTAGCTCAGGGATACCATCAGCCTCTCCTTCTTCTCCCTCTCTTATGTATGTCTTCTCTACAACTCACCAAAAAAAAAAAAAAAGTCATATAGTCAGCATTTAGAAGCCAAGGGGATATGGCTCCCTATTCAGCATACTAAATCACTAATAATTTTTTACATTTCTATTTTAGATTCCAAATCATTATTTATCTGTTTTGTGCTGCATAGTACCTATGTGTGAGAGTTACATAAATGATACTTGAAAATTAAAACTAAAGACCTCTCTTCAAGGAAAGTTACCTAAAGGAAATACTCAAAACGAAGATGGCCAAGTAAATAAGGATATCTAGCATAGTTGGAGGCCACCTGGAAAGGCAAAGGAGTCAACTTGTATCAAACAAACAATATTACTTTCAGTTTCCTGTTAACTGATAAATCATCGTGCCAAAATGGTCTTGATATTTGGTGAAGCTGTTAATGTGGTACCATATAAAACAACTCTGGCTGAAGTCCCCTGTCATTACAGATATTACCTGGATTTTGCAAAGGGTGAAGGGTCAAAATTGATTATATTAATTAAAATGATATGATCACAGGCTTCATAAATTTACAGAACACAATGCATACGAGAGTGTATTACCTCACTTAGCATTCATTCCCACAGGCCCCTAAAGTAGAAGGGGAAAATAATATTATTCCTCCTTTGATAGAATGGTATCTGGGAAAGTTCAAGTGACTTGATAAGAAATGACATGTTAATCGATGACAATCAGGATTCCAACAGTGACTTTTCTTCTTTCCCACACCCAGTGCCTCATAAGCAACTAAGCCAAGGGCTGCCAGAACATTTTCTTAGGCAAATGTTCTAGACCTTATGAGAGAAGCTTACTTTTACAAGTGGTCATGTTAGATAACACTAAAAAGTGGAAATATTAATAGTACCCTTTCCTGACATCAGGCAGACCTGGATTTGAACTCCAGCACTGCCTTTTAATCTGTAATCTTAAACAAATTGCTTAATCTCTCTGAATCTTGGTTTTGCAAAATGGGCTTTAAAAGGCCTGGCTCTGTAGGATTTCTGTAAGGATTAGAAACATTTGCGTATTTGTTTGTATGTTAGTTTTCAATAAATGCTATTTGCCTGGTGAGGTGTCAGCAGAGCTCTGGCAATGGAGAGTGGTTGGCTTGCGGGTGGTAAAAATAATTTACCAACAATGGTATAGGTTTGAAAAGGAAAGTTTTATTCGATAGAAAGAACGCTGCCACAGAGTGCAGGAGAGAGCTTTAGCAAGGGAGGACTGAACAGACTGTGGTAGTCTTTCCTTAGGGGAATTTACAGACCATGTAGCTGGAGTTTAAGGGTAATTTGGACCATATTAGCCACACTGGTCATGATAAATGATTACATTTGTAGACATTTTGGTGCCTTGATGTCAGCAAGGGTTGCACAATGAGTTCTGACATGCATGCATTCTGGAGATGTATAGAAATTCTTGTTACTTATAAAATTTTGGAAAGAAGCCAAACATACCAGATGCCCGCTTTAGATAATAGTGAAGTTTAATTCTAAATTCCTCAGATAAAGCAGTTTTACTTCTGGAGGGTCTGTTTGATGGCCATCAGGTGATCTTTGCTTTCCTCACTATTATTATTCATTTCATATGATAATTAGTGCTCTGAACAACCAAAGGAAGTAAATGATATTGTCCTAATTTAAGTGGTACAGACACTGAAGCTCAGAAATGCCAAAACAAAATTGCTCAAGACCACACTCCTGGTCAGTGGTATAGCTAGGGTGCAATAACTTCATGTATCTTAATTTTTAATATGAAAATTCCAGTTCTAGTCATGGAGATGTGAGGCCAAGAATAAATAAGAAGCACAATTAGTTTTGTCTGTTAATTGAATCCTTATTTCTGCATTTAAAAACAATAATGACTAAAGGCTAAATCAATAAAGAAAACATTGATGGGAAATTTTTAATTTTCCATGGTGTGAAGTTATTATCTCACAGACTACTATAATATTTAAAGTAGGGAAAATGAAACTTTACTTTGGAGAAACAGGGCTGACAACAGCTTAACTGTGTGATACATCTCAATAGATCACTAAGTGATAGACAACCAGACATCATGAGGCCCCTATGACACAGTGTCACTTATGAAGTAGAATTCTTGCCAAAATGTATAGTCTATAGTGGCTCATCACAAGTGATTCCCCCAACTAAAATTTCAACAAGCTTTTTGTAGAAATTGCTAAACTAATTCTAAAATTCATCTCAAAATGTAAAGAACTTAGAATGGCCAAAACAATCTTAAAGAACAAAGTTGGAAGACTCACATTACCTGATTTAAAGCTACTTTTTTCAAGAACCTGCTATATCAGCATAAAGGTAAAGAAATAGATCAATCAACCAGAATAGAGTCCAAAAAGAGACCCATGCATGTAGGGATGACGAAGTTCTAGAAAGCTGTAGAAGCAATTTACTGAAAGAATACTCTTTTCAATAAATGATAATGAAGATATTAGATACTCATATACAAAACTATAATAATTTGGATACATACTTTACACCATGTATAAAAACATAACTTTAAATGGATCATACTTGTAAATGTAAAGCTTAAAACTATAAAATTACTAGAAGAAAACTTTGAAGAAAATCTTGGTAACTTTCAGTTAGGGAAGGATTTTATAGATATGACACTAAAATCTATAAAAGAAAAACTAAAACATAAACTGGATATCCCCCCCCCAATTAAAAATGTACGTTCCTCAAAAGATACTGTTAATAACAATTTTTAAACCTGAAAAAATTTCAAATCATGTATATTACAGAATTTGTATCTAGAATATATAAACAACTAAAAGCTCAATGAAAAGAAAACAAATAATTAAAAATCAGCAAAATCCTCAAAGACTGAAATCTAAGACCTGAAACCATAAAAACTCTAGAAGATAACATCAGAATAACTCTTCTAGACATTTCTTTAGGCAAAGAATTCAAGACTAAGACACCAAAAGCAAATGCAACAAAAACAAAAATAAATAAATGGCACCTAATTAAATTAAAAAGCTTCTGCGCAGCATGAGATATAATAAGCAGAGTAAACAGACAACTCTCAGAGGGGGAGAAAATATTTGTAAACTGTACATCTCACAAAGGAATAATGTCCAGAATCTACAAGAAATTCAAAGAAATCACCAAGAAAAAAACAATCTCATCAAAATTGGGCAAATGACATAAATATACAATTCTCAAAAGAAGATATACAAACAGCCAATAAATGTATGAAAAAACACTCAACATCACTAATCATCAGGTCATTGCAAATTACAACCACAATGAGATACCACCTTAGAATGGCCAGAATTAAAAAGTCAAAAATAATAGACATTGGATATGGAATGGATATGGTGAAAAGGAGACATTTTCACACTAAGGGAATCTCCATCTTCAATGGAGTTTCTTTAAAGAATTAAAAGTAGAACTACCATTCAATCCAACAATCCCACTACTACGTATCTACCCAAAGGAAAAGAAGTCATTATATGAAAACTACACATGCACATGCATGCTTATAACAACATAGTCTCAATTGCAAACATATGGAACCAATCTAAGTGCCTATCAACCAATGAGTGAATAAAGAAAATGTAGTATGTATATACCATGGACTACTACTCAGCCATAAAGAAGAATAAAATAATATCTTTTGTAGCAACTTGGATGGATATGAAAGCCATTATTCTAAGTAAAACAACTCAGAAATGAAAAACCAAATATTGTATGTTCTTACTTTTAAGTGGGAGTTGAGTTATGAGGACACAAAGGCATAAGAATGATACAATGGACTCTGGGGACTCAGAGGGGAAGGCTGGGAGGGGGATAAAGGATAAAAGACTATAGATTGGGCACATTGTACACAGCTTGGTGACAGGTGCACTAAAATCCTAGAAATCACCGCTAAAGACCTTATCCTTGTAAGCAAAAACCACTTCTACCCCAAAAACTATTGAAATAAATTTAAAAAAAGAAAGAAAGAAAGAAAGAAATTAGTGCTTTGGGAAAAAAAATATATAAGCAAGATCCATAAGATAAACCTTAAATCAGAACTGCGACAACCTATATTTGAAGTTGTTTTTGCTTTTTTTTTTTCCAAAGATCATTTAAAAAATAAAAAGATCACTTATGGCAAGGATGTATTTTTTTCTCCTACCCTACTGTCAGCGATACCAACCAATCTGTATTTATTACCTCAGTTTTTTCAGGTGTACTGGCTTAAAAATAATTATTATTTTCTTTGCTGCCCTTTTTCTTCACTGCTACATTCACCTAGTCACCAAATTCTGCTATTTATATTATTAAACCCTCTGTCATATTTATATACTGCCCATATTTCCACTATCATTGCACAGCTCCTAAACCATAGTTTCATCTTCTTACATATGGTTTCTCCCCTCTAAAATCCTTTTAACTAATTGCAGCAAGATTAGTTTTCTAAAACAGATTATGTGATCCTATGTTAACCCCTGCTCCCAAAATTTCAGGTTGTCTTCAGTGTAAAGGGAAAAAAATTGTTGGCCTGTAATTTAAAGCGTTTCATAAATTTCTATTTATTCTTTAGCAACTTTATTTTCTATACCACCTGGTTTATGGGATATGTCCCTTAGCCTCATCGGTGTCCTTACTATTCCCTAAATACTTCTCACTCTGCACATGGATAACCCTTCACCCATACCGTATTCTCCAGCTAAGCCACCTATACTTTCAATCAATTATTCTCTAAAATTCCAGTTCAGACATCAGGTCTTATTCTCAAATAAGCTTTTTTATATTTCTTTTGTTGAAATAAATCCTTCATTTATGATAAACAATGTAATGGTTATTTTTACAATGTTAATATTAGAGTTTTCAAAAGGTGTCCCTTTTCCACTGAAGTATGAGTTTCCAGAGATTGAGCATCTTGTATTTTAATCAATATATCCTCCAAATACCCAATACACAATACCATCCTTAGCAAATATTAGGCACTACGTGGATGGTAAATACAATGACAAGAAAAACTAGGCTGGAGTCAGTAGTATCCTAGTGCCCATGCATTGTTCTCAGAGTAAGATAAATCCCCTTTCTAACCAAAAGACCTAGAAATGGACAGACAAAACAACTTAGGAGAAATTCAGACCATATCAAATGCATTCACTTTTGAAACTTCTAAAACACACAAATATTATTATTATTAAACATATTTATAATATGTGTGATACGTTTAGTGTTTTTATCATATGTTTGGGAAGTTAAGAAAATATTTTTTTTTAAAATTTTTATTACTTAGTTTTAATAAGGCTACCGCATTAAAGCAAAATCTTTTTTCCCAAAGCATATTTACTTTTAAGTAATCATTTTGTCTAAATATATAAACTTCTACTTGAAGAATTGAAATTTGTAAATGATACATTATGCTATTAGTTGAACACCATGTTACTTGTTATTTGAGGGGGAAAAAAAATCAAAGACTATTATTAAATACCTTGTTGTGGTTTTACCTTTGTCCAGATTACAGCTTGGTTTACCAGAACATGGGCTGCATGCTGGCTTGGCAGGACTAAAAGTAAAACTTTCAGGGCAGGCACCTAATATAACTAAAAAATGTTTTTGATTTATTTTTCCCAACATGCCATCAACTCAAAACATCTGCACACAGGGAACTCAATGCAGTGACGGATACAGATATCTGGATAAGGGGAGCAGGCATTAACTCAAGAAGGAGGATTGTCTCTTTAATAGTAAAAAATGAGCTAAGGTTATCATGTATTCCTTGACTTGTCTTTACTGCACTATGGTTTATCCAATCTTTAGGCATTATTATGCCCTGACTGTACTGCCAACAATTTATATGAATATGGATAATCTTTTTGAAAAAGAAGAAGCATTTCTTAATTCACTTGCAAATTGGAATGCTCGAACTGCCTCCCTCTGGATCATTGTTTTTTTAGTCGGTTGCCTTCAATATTCTCTCTGAGGGCCACAATGCAATAGGATCCAAGATTATTGTATTCTGGTGTTCCTAAATATTTCTCTTGAGGAAAGTGAAAGTGATATCAGTGAGGAAAAAATGGGACATTGTCTTTTAAATGGTGTGACAATTGATGTAGCATCTTCAAACTGTGTATGAACAAGAGACACTATAAGGTTATAAATACTAAAGGAAGATCATCATTATTCATGTAATGGAAATAATAATTCAGTTAAACACCAGTAAAGAACATCATTAGATGTAGAAGTGCATTGCTATCTTTTCACATGATAGATCCTTTCTACAGAAAGTAATAAAGGAATCCAATTTGTAAAGAAGTATTTTTGCTAATGGAACCATTTCTTTATGGTCTACTGATATAATGCCATAATTTTGTTATCATAATGCAGACAATTTTGTCAATGTGATGATTCTGTCAGCATAATGGGAAGAGAAAATACTAGGATGACAGTATAAATGGAGAAAATTTCTACAAAAGCAGACCTCCCATCTCTCTTTCGGAAGCTGTGTTTATTAGAAACATAAGTTATAAACATAACCTGAGAAACTCCACACACTGTTATTACTTCACAATAATAGTATTGTTCACAAAAGGTTCACAGAAATTACAGTGTTAAAAAGTAATCTTGAGTACCTAATGATAGAAATGTTCCTATCTAATCCTGTTCTCACTTTCCTTTTTTTTCATAAAATGTGTATGGCACAATTATGCTAGCTGTCTACATGAATGAAGGCAAATATTTTTAAATCATAAAGTAAGTTTATATAATCCCTTAGCAATGTTGCAAATACAAATCACCAGATATAACTGGTAGTTCTGTTCAACTATGTGGAATTGAATCACCTGATTTTTAAGTTGCAAGATACTGCCTTCACTCCTTTTGGCATCTGGACATCGCAGATTAAAAATATCAAATTCTCAGGATCCAAGATCCTCATATCAGTATCCTTTGTGGCAACATAGATGGAACTGGAGGCCATTATCCCAGGCAAACTAATGTAATAACAGAAAACCAAATACTGCATGTTCTAACTTATAAGTAGAAGCTAAACATTGAGTATAGATGGACACAAAGAAGGGAACAATAAAACACAAAGACACAAAGAGGGGAACAATAGACACTGGGGCCTTCTTGAGGGTAGAGGATGGCTGGAGGGTGACAATAGAAAACCACCTATTGGGTGGTTTACATAGTTTACAATACTATGCTTATTACCTAGATGACAAAACAATATGTACACCAAACACTCATGACACGTAATTTATCTATAGAACCAACCTGAACATGTACCCCTGAAACTAAAATAAAAGTTAAAAGATAGAACCTCACATCAAAAGTGCTTTAGGCCATTTAGAAAAATATAAATAAAAAGGAGAAATACCATGGGATCCAGGTAAATTGGAGTTTTAGAATGAGTAACCTAGCTATAAATGCAGTCGTTTTGATAAATCATATACTATTCAAGCAGAACTCCCTGTAGGTTCCTGAATGTTTTGGAGTCTAAAAGCTCTAATGTACATTTGATCAATTTCATTTTAATACCAGGACAAAAGCTGTAAAATTGCTATTAAACTTCATTTCTCTCTACTCTAAAGTACAAAAACAACATTGAATTAAAAAAAAATAAAGCAACGCCAGTTTCTCTACCACTTATAACATGAGAATAACATGAAGGAAATACTTCCAATAAGTGATAATCCTAATGAGAAAGCACAACAAATGTAACAGATTTTTTTTATCTTGCAAAAATGCATGTGATGGTGTATCTGTATATGTATTGTTCTCATCAAATCACCAAAGAAAAAATTTAAACGCAGTTATCTTAACATATGTAGGAGAGTTTTACAGAGAAGCATATAATGTTACAAAGTACTACCAGTGCATTCTAAGGTCTGTTAGACCAACCTTAGGAATATACTAGCCTCTATGAAGCACAACAAAATCATCAACTTACTGCACATCAGTGATCTGTGTTACAAAACTAAAAACTAAGTCAACTATATTATGCCTTTTTGCTGTTTTGAAAAAGAATAAATGCTGTGTCTTTTAATTTTTCCTTAATTACTCTATAGAATTTATTCCCTCATGAATTTCTCTAGGAAAAAAGCCAAGATCATTGCTATTTAAATGAATAGTTTTTGCTTAATTGTGGAAAAGTAACTATTTATATGTTATTTAATTGTTGAAGAGCTTTAATAGCTCTGATATTATGTTTTCTGCTTTCTGTTGGTTTAGAGTTGACTTCAAACAAGTAGAACGTAATATGTCAAATTCTAGGGACATTTCTAATTGCCAAATGAAGATATATGCTAATACATTATTTTCATTCTAAGTGAATATTTAGAATCTTAAATTTTGTTCACTAATAAAAAGTTAGGAAAATAAAGGACAACTTTCAGATCACAAGTTATGAATTGAAAATGTAGATTCTATCATTTAATTGTGAATCTACCAATCTAGAAGAATTTGTCTTGTACACTTCTCTATGAAGATGTAACGTAATAAAAGATAAAGAAGATTATGAGGACCTAGTTATTTCTCTCGAACAATGTATGATTTTGAACAATTTAAAGTACCAAAGTAACAAATAACTTTTTAACAAAAATGTCTAAGAAATGTGAATTACCATAATTTTAGTTTGACAATAATTTATTAAACAAAACTGTAAGAACAAAACCCATCATATGTCAAGGCTGTGTTGGTGACATGGTTGAAAATATATTTTGGTGACATGGTTGAGAAAAAAACAGATAAGAACATTAATATGTAAATATATACATGTATACAAAAATAAGCAAGTGTTTCAAAAGAAAAATTGCTTCTGTTTTGAAGAAAATAAAACAGGAAAATAGAGCAGAGAAAACTCTGTTGAAGACACACTACTGGGTGCTTAGGAAAAAGCTTCTCTGAGATCAAAGACAAAAAGCAAAGTTTCTAGGGTGAGTATAAACTGGCTACATGTAAGGAAAAAACATGTAAAAGAGTATAAAGATGAATGGGAAGAGAGTCAGGAATTTCGAGCAAGGAGATGAACAGGAACTGATGCTACAAAGACTTGGAAACTGTTGTGAGAGACTGGATTTTTTTTGAATAACAATGGAAAATTCTTATTGAGTTAAGGAGAAAAGTAATATAATTTCTGATTTTGAAAGATCATCCTGGCTGATAGACGTGACCAACTGTACTAGGGAAGAAATGAAAGCAATAAGAATAATTAAGAAACTATTGTGTCAGTCAAAGCAAGAAATGATGATAGTTTGAACTAGGGAGACAATAGGAAAAATAATGTGATCAAATTAAACACGTATTTTGGAGACCGAGATAATATCACTTTCCAATAGATTATATGAGATGATGGTCATAACCTAAAGAAAGAACTAAAACATAAAATTTTGGTTTGGAGTTTGAATAACTGGATAGACATGCTGCCATATATTGAAATGGGGAAATTCTATTCCTGGCAAAGGTGAAGTAGTTTGTATCATATCAATGCTCCTGTAGATAACAATTTTAAACACCGGACCAATTTTTTAAAAAATCAACTTTTTGAAATAGTGAAAGTGAATAAAACCAGAAACAAACTGTAGGGAACTTAACAATTAGAAGAAATAAGCAGTACTGGATGAGTTTTCTAGTTTTATGGCTATTTGGAAGAAGATACTTCTCAATCAGTGCCTTATATGGACAGCTAAAATTCAGAGAACATTGAAAACTTTTTGGCTAAGATATCACAAGTCAGAGTTTGAGGAAAACACAGAGGCTAGGAATTGATAAATCCACAAAGGGAGGAGAGTAACAAATAGAGAATCCAATATTATGCTTATACGCTCTGAACAAATAAATAGAAGATTATTGAATCATAAATAAGCTGAGTGAACGCAAAGCATCCCACTAAAGCTAAAAGAGCTAAAACAAGCTTCAGCTGCTGCCTCACAAAGCAGATAAATAATTTAGAGTTTGAGTTCAACTAAATTAACTGCCAATCAAATGAAATAAAATAAACCATGAAAATATTTACAGAAACATAAGAGAATAGAGTCACTACACATACATACAATGTCTAGGATACAAGCAAAATAAATCAGACAGATTTTTTTTTCAAAAAAATAAAAATAAAAACTCAACCACAGAAAAAAAGAATGTAGATGAGTGATGAGATGTTTTGATTATTAAGAGAGATTTATAAAGATGCTATTAAAAGCATGTACAAGAACATAATGGAAGGAAGTAAGGAAGGGAGGGAGGGAGGGAAGGAGGGAAGAGGTGGGAGGGGCGAGGAAGGGAGGAAAGGGGAGGGGATGGGAGGACGAAAGAAGGAAGGGAAGGAAAGAAAGGAAGGAAAACAGGGAGGGAGAGAAAAAAGAAAACTGTCAATATTGAATTCTGCATTCAATGAAGCTACCATTCAATAATTAAGGCAAGATATTTTCAAATAAACAAAGTCTAATAGAAGTTGTGGTCAGCACAGCTGCATCACAAAAAGATGCTAAAGGAAATTCTTCAGGTTGAAAACTAGTAAGACCAAAGGAAAACTCAGATTCTCGGGAAGGAGAAAAGGAGCACTGGAAATGGTAAATGTGTACGCGTAAGTATAAAATATTATTTCCTTAATTTCTATAAAACATCAATTTTTTAAAAATGTACAACATTATACTCTGAGGATTACAAATGTAATGCCTTAGATTAATATATACTTAAGGGCCATATGAAACTATCTAGTCATCATATTCTCAAATTTTACGTGAAACAGTGCAAAATTAAGTTTAATTAGAATTATGAAAAGTTAAGAAAATATATTGTAATCCCCTAAACGGCCACTAAAAATAACACTTTAAAAGCTGATAGAGAAATTAAGCGACAAAAAGGTCAAAAATGAAATAAAAATAGAAAGGAACAAAAATTGGATTACAAATGAAAAGCATAGAACAAAATGATATAATTAAGTAGAATGTACTTAATAATTGCATATCAGACTTCCATCATCAATTGAACAAGAAAGACTATCCATGTCAAGACACCTTCAGTCAACACATCTCAGTCACGTTTCTAGTGCCTGGGTCTCAAATTTGAAACAGCTAAGGATTACTAGGTATTTGAGAGAAACCTCTAATTTTAAAGATAATAACAAAAAGCAAAATAACAACACACAACAATAGCAAAAGAAAAAGAAAATTTGAAGAAAATATAAGAAAAATGAAAGATATAGAAAATGCATTTAGAGCAGTAAAATTTAAGAAGCTCAAATAAAAATTGGTATTTACAGATTTGAGAAACATCGTTGAAAAAATCATGAAAAGCAAAAGCTAAGGATGGAAAATGTGTGTGTAATTTTTGTTTGTGTGTGACTGTGTATATAATGATTTCTACAACGAGAAGACACAGGAAATTAAGAAGAGAAAATTGTTCACAAATATTCAATACAAAAAAAAATTTCTAAGAACTAAGGAAGAAAAGTTCATATTATAAAAAATTATTACTGCTTAGCCTAATAAATGTAAAAAAGATTCACAATCTAGACAAAGAACATAAAATTGTAACCAAAAAAACCCCACAAATTTTAGATGAGAATAATATCCTAAAATCTGCCAAAGAGAAAAAGACAAGACGATGAGGCCACATGCCAATTATTAGTAATCATACTTTAAACTCTAAATATTGATTTAAGAAGTTGTGTTTGTAAATGATGAGCCTGTGTGTGGACTGGCGATATGTAAGAGAACCAAATTCTTAGGTTCTCTTTTAAGAAGTGATAAGTAATGTCTAAAAGTAAAATGTCAGTACAGAGCAGCATAAAATAAGATAGAGATGGAGAGGAACAGACTAGGAAAAAATAGAAAAGAATGCAAGAAATTTTTTTTGAGGCTGAATTCAGATAGTGAGTCTAGGGGTGCAAGGAATTACTTTTTTCATTATAATCCCTGAAAAATTATTTTAAAAATACATTTCAAAATATGTCCATATTTTTACTTTTTAAAGTATATTAAATACTATTTGTATTTGTTAAAAATGCAAATTTTAGCATTATGTTTGATCCAGCACTTCCAGTTCTAGGAATATATCCTAAGAAGATTATTGTAGATTAGTTTAAAGGTAGAAATAGCTGATGTTTATCTAATTAGCTATAACAGAAAAATTTGGAGGACAATCTAAATTGCCAACAATAAAGTTTCAGTTAAATAAGTTATATGCAGCCCTTAAATAAATGTTATAAGCAAATATTTAATGACATGAGATTTTTAAAATGTATACATTATTTAGAATGACTTTAGGCCCAGCATATTGACATCAGCATGAATTCACCAGTCTCAGGTGGGCCTTTCACATCAAGCTCACTACATTTTGTCTCTAATCAGCATTCTTAATGTTTAGATCTGTTCTACTCTCTTCAAACTTCTGACTCCTTCCTTCATACCTGATTCTCTGTAGACTACCTTGACTTCTATTTTACAAAGATAATGGGAGATGTAAGACAAGCTACACCACCAAATTTCCCACCATCACATTTCCCACTACCAAGCTGACAAGTCATCCTGGATCCTCCTTTCCTGTTACCATTATGGAATGCCTTTCTCCTATGGAAGGTTAATTTATCTTGTGTAATACTGAGCCCACACCATTAACTTTCTGAAACGTTACTCTTCCTCTCTTTGGTATTTCTTCTTTTTTCAACTTTTCTCTAAACTTTACTGGGTCTTTCAAATAAACATTTATACATGCTTTATTCTTTTCCGTCTTCAACAACAACAACACACACATATACCTTTCTGGATGGTGAACTGAAGTAACTGGTAGATGTCTCATGTATGTGCATGTGTGAATTTTGTGTATTCCTATGCAGCTTGGTTCTGCCGAGTGAAGGTTTCTGGATTCGTTTAGTGTTTTTTCCAGATGAAATGGCATATAGGCACATGAAAATTGAGTAATGCTTAAAATGTTCTCTAATATATCAGGCTTATTGGAAGATATTTATATTTCCAGGCAGGACTCAGTGGCTCACGCTTGTAATCCCAGCACTTTGGGAGGCCAAGGCGGGTGAATCACCTGAGGTCAGGAGTTCGAGATCAGCCTGGCCAACAGAGCAAAATCTCATCTCTACTAAAAATACAAAAATTAGCCAGGTGTGGTGGTGTGCGCCTGTAATCCCAGCTACTTAGGAGGCTAAAGCAGGAGAATTGCTTGAACTCAGGAAACGGAGGTTGCAGTGAGCTGAGATTGAGCCACTGCATTCCAGCCTGAAAGAGCAAGATTCCACCCCAAAACAAACAAACAAAAAAAAGAAATTTACATTTCCCAAAAAAAGCATGAATTGACTATACAGAATTAAGTGTATACAGGTATTTTTCTTTTCCAGATTACCACTCTAAGTTTTTGTTTGCAAAAAAATATATTAAATCTTAAATGTCAGTTAAGCTTGAGATTCAAAAATAAAACCAAGAATTGGAGCAAACTAGATTGATAGAGATATAATGCCCCAGATTTGCATGAATTGTTTGAATAAAATATGTTAAAGAGGAACAAAAAGCAACCAACCAAACAGCAAACAAAAACAACAACAACAAAGATGTTCTGATAAATATAATACTCAAAGACATACATTGAGATAATGAAGTGTTTTTGTGCTCAAATGAATGGCTTCGAATTAAATGAGAGCACTAAAATTAAATGTTTAGAGATACCCCAGAATCCTTCTCTTACCCTTCAATAATGAAAAAGCTGATTTTGCATGGACACATTTTATGCAACATAAATTTAAATTGCCCAGAATCTATGCAATAGAAAATGGGTAATGTATGACATGAAGCTCTCTCAGTTATCAATGTCTTTGGGACTGAAGCTATTCTAAGTATGTTGTAAATACCTGTTTTGTGAACTGCTTCCTTGCTACACAGTGAAAATGTCACTGTTGATACTCAACAATGTTATAGTCTGTATTTATTGCCTCATAAAGTTAAACTAACTATGTGTTAGCCATGCTGCTGATGGAGACTTGCCTTAATGTGGTTTATAGTGGTGCTAATTCTGCCTGGGTCCCACGCCACAGCAGGATGGGGGAATAATGCTGTCATAATTAAAATAATAAAACAGACTTTTCACATGTGGCTTAGAGCCCAACTCTAATTACCCTTTGGCTCCAAGGCCTCTAGTGGGGTCATTTCTGCAAGTAGCTTCTTCGGTTGCTGACAGAGCATTCTGTTCTTGACAGATTCCGAGAAGGCAATGCTGATGGTTTCACCCCTTGTATCATTAAATTTCATTTTAAGATTATAAGAAGTACTTAGCTGGCTAGTTGAAAAATGATATAATGTTTCATTGACAACCTTATATGAGATGCTGTAATTTATTTATAGACTTATAAGTAAAATCAATTTGAATCTGTTCTATTTCTTTCTTTAGGTGAGATTGGTGGTCATTCCATATTTATAGCATCAACAACTGACTTCAGAACACTAACTTTCAAGAATCTTCACATATAAATCCTAAATCAATAAAATCCCAATATGGCAATGATATTACCAGTAAATCTAATAATATAGATGACACTTATTTAGGGCCTACTATGCGTTAAGTAATGTTCTATGTGTTTTTCATGTATTATGTCTTTTATACCACTGTCAATATCCTGTGGGGCTAGGTTTCATTATTATCCTTATTTCAGAGATGTCACAGAGACAAAGAGAGGTAAAGTAACTATCCCAGGCTCTCATAAGAAAGTAACTTGGCTGATATTACTCTGTATTCTTTCTTTTCCTGTAACTCTGGATCAGTTTAAAAACCTCCCAAAACTTGAAACTATAGCACAATGAACAATTTTTAATTATGACATTTGCCTTACTTAGCTTTACTTTTTGCTAAACCACCTAAAAGCTTCACAAATTATGACTTTTTACTAAATTACTCAGCATTCAATTCCTAAAAATAAAAGCATTCTTCTATGTAATACATTGTTACTATCCTACCTAAGAAAATCAACATTCAATAATCCCATCTACCGTATAGTCCATATTTAAAATGTTCTAGTTATTCCTCAAAAAATGTCCTTTTTAGATATCTTTTCCCTTAATCCAAGATCCAATGAAGCATCATTTACTGCATTTAGTTGTTACATATTTTTTTAAAATCCTGAACAACCTGCATTTCCCCCCATTGTTTCACAATATTGAATTTGGAAAGAGTTTAGTTCAGTTATCTTTCAGAGTATAGCATATTCTGCATTAATTTTTCCCTCATTCCAACATTTGTTGAGGGAATACTATACAGGTGATGACCTGTACTTATCACATCTAGAGGTGGGTAGCTTCTACTGGTATCATGAGTGGTGATGTTATGTTTGGTCACTTTGTTAAGGTAGTGACAATGGAGTATCTCCATTGTGAAGTTAATTTTAACTTTGTAATAAAGAGTTGATATTTCATATTACTACTTTTATTTCCCACAAGAAGATATTAATAAATATTGTTAAATCCTTTGTGAAATAATTACAAAACAATGAATTTCAAATTCTATCTTTTCTTTTATGTACATTAGCTAGTGTGTTTTTTTAAAATAAGATATTTCTGGGTTTTGTTTTGTTTGAATTTCTTCCATTTATATAGACTCATAGATTTTTAAAATTTACTGTTTTATAATGTATTATGATTAATATTTTTTAGATGCTCAAACATCACAAATTTGACCAGCAGCAACCTCTTTAAGTAGAATTCTTTGCTTTTTTTCTGTGGGCCCATCAGTTAAGAAATTCTTGCTTTCTGATACAAGATGACCTGGGCTCACCATTTTACTTTCTTTGCCCAAATCTATAACAAGCATTTAGCCTGGGGTCAGTAAACTTTTAGTAGAGAAAGTTATTTGGAAACTAGGTTCTGGTATTAAGTACATATACAGCTCTGAGGTGTAATTCCTATTACACCCTTTTAGTGTACAGAAACACATGTACACATATACATAGTCACAAATTTATAGTAATACCTACAAATTTTTAGTAATACCTACAATTTAAATCCAATGTCACAGTAAAACATTTAGAAGAAAACATAAGGGAAAAGCTTCATAAAATTGAGTTGGTAATGATTTCTTAAATATGATACTAAAGCACAGGCAACAAAAGAAAAAAGTATATATGTAAGTTTACATTAAATATTAAAATGTTTGTGCAGCAATGTATACTATCAACAGAGTAAAAGGGCAACCCAGGGAATGGGCGAAATATTTGCAAATCATCTATCTGATAAGGGATTACAATTCAGAATAAAGAAAGAATTCCTAGATATAGACCAATGGAACAGAACAGAGACCTCAGAAAAAAAGGCCACACAACTACAACCATCTGATCTTTGACAAACCTGACAAAAACAAGCAACTGGGAAAGGATTCCCTGCTTAATAAATGGTGTTGGGAAAACTGGCTAGCCATATACAGAAAGCTGAAGCTGGATCCCTTCCTTACACCTTATACAAAAATTAACTCTAGATGGATTAAAGATTTAAACATGAGGCTTAACACTATAAAAACTCTAGAAGAAAACCTAGGCAATACCATTCAGGACATAGGCATGGGTAAGGAATTCATAACTAAAACACCAAAAGCAATGGCAACAAAAGCCAAAATAGACAAATGGGATCTAATTAAACTTAAGAGTTCCTGCACAGTAAAAGAAATTATCAATAGAGTGAATTGGCAACCAACAAAATGCAAAAAAATTTTTGCAGTCTACCCATTTCACAAAGGGCTAATATCCAGAATCTATGGAGAACTTAAACAAATATACAAGAAAAAAATAACCCCATCAGAAAGTGGGCAAAGGATATGAACAAACACTTTTCAAAAGAAGACGTGTATGCAGCCAACAAACATATGGATAAAAGCTCATCATCACTGGTCATTAGAGAAATGCAAATCAAAACCACATTGAGATACCACCTCATCTTAAAATGGTAATTATTAAAAAATCAAGAGACAATAGATGCTGGAGAGGATGTGGAGAAATAGGAATGCTTTTACACTGTTGGTGGGAGTATAAATTAGTTCAACCATTGTGGAAGACAGTATGGTGATTCCTCAAGGATCTAGAAACAGAAATACCATTTGACCCAGCAATCCCATTACTGGGTATATACCCAAAGGATTATAAATCATTCGATTATAAAGATACATACACATGTATGTTTATTGCAGCACTGATCACAATAGTAAAGACTTGGAACCAACCTAATGCCCATCAATGATAGACTGGATAAAGAAAAAATGGCACATTTACACCATGGAAAACTATGTAGCCATAAAAAAGGATGAGTTAATGTCCTTTTCAGCAACATGGATATAACTGGAAACCATCATTCTCAGCAACCTGACACAAGAACAGAAAACCAAACACTGCATGTTCTCACTCATAAGTGGGTGTTGAACAATGAGAACACATGGACACAGGGAGGGGAACATCGCACACTGTGGCCTGGGGGATGGGGGGCTCGGAGAGGAACAGCAGGGGTGAGAGGACTGGGGATGGATAGCATGAGGAAAATACCTAATGTAGATGACAGGGCGATGGATGTAGCAAACCACCACCATGACACGTGTATACCAATGTAATAAACCTGCATGATCTGCATATGTACCCCAGAACTTAAAGTATAATAAACAAATTTTTTAAAAAGATAGACCATATGTTAGGTCACAAAATAAGTTTTAAAACATTTTTTAAATGAAATAATATCAAGCAACTGGCTACAAAGGAATAAAACTAGAAATCAATAATGAGAAATTTTGGAAACTATATGAATACACAAAAATTAAACAATATGCTCTTGAATGGCCAGTGGGTCAATGAAGAAATTAAGAAGAAAATTGAAAAATATTCTGAAACAAATAATAATGGAAACACAACATACCAAAGCATATAAGATAGAGTGAAAACAGTACTAAGTGGGAAATTTATATTCATAAGTGCCTACATCAAAAAATAAGAAGCATTTCAAATAAAAAACCATAAATGGTAAAGAACTAGAAAAGCAATAGCAAAGTGAACCCAAAATTAGTAGAAGAAAAGAAACAAAGACTAGAGCAGAAATAAATGAATTTGAAATCAAGAAAACAATACAAAACATCTGCAAAAGCAAAAGTGGGTTTTGGAAAAGATAAAATTAACAAACTTTTACCCTGACTCTGGAAGAAAAAAAAAAAAGGAGAAGACGCCAATAAATGAAATCAGAGATGAAAAAAGCAACATTACCACGGATACTGCAGAAATACAAAAGATTATTAGAGGCTACTATGAGAAACTATATACCAATAAATTGGAAAATCCAGAGGAACTGAATACATTTTTATATATAAAACAAACCAAGATTAAGCCATGAAGAAAATCCAAAACCTGAACAGACCAATAATAAGTAACAACACTGAAACTGTAATAGAAAGTCTCCCCATAAAGAAAAGTCTGGGGCCTGATTGCTCCACTGCTAATTCCTGCCAAACATTTAAAGAATAAAAAATATAAATCCTATTCAAACTCTTCTGAAAAATGGAGAAGAAAATACTTCCAAACTAATTCTTTGAGGCCAATGTTAACCAATACAAAAAACAAACAAAGGCACATCAAAAAAAGAAACGTAAAGGCCAATGTCTCTGATGAATAGTGAGGCAAATACCCTCAACAAAATACTAGCAACTGAATCCAACAACACATTAAAAATTTTGACATAAAATTAAAATTCAAAAACACATTATTCTCCATGTCCAAACAAAATTTATCTCAAAGATGCAAGGATGTCTCAACATATGCAAATCAATGAATGTGACACATCATAGCACAGAATGAAGGATAAAACCATATGATTCTTTCAATTGATGCTGGAAAAATCTTTAATAAAATTCAACATCCTTTATGATAAAAACCCTCAAAATACTGGGTATATAAAGAATATACTTCCAAATAATAAAAGTCACATATAACAAAACCACTATATTGAATGGCAGAAACTGAAAGTCTTTCCACTAAGCTCTGGAACATGACAAGGATGACTACTTTCATCATTGTTGTTCAACATAGTACTGGAAGTCCTAGCTACAGCAATCAGGAAAGAGAAAACAATAAAAGGCATCCAAATTGGAAAGGAAGAAATCAAATTATTCATGTTCACAGGTGATATGAACTTCTCTTTAGAAAAATTAAAGAATTAGCAAAAAAACTGTTGTCAGTACTTGCCAAGAGCCTGGATCAGCCTCAGAGATGTTCTAGCTTCAGGTAGGACCAAGCAAATACCCAGCTGTGGTGGCTATGCAGAGACTACTTCCGCTTGATAAAAGGACAGGGAAGAATAAATGGGACTTAGTCTTGCAACTTGGATTCCAGATGGACCACAGTGAAGTACAGCATTGAAGGAGCTCTTGGGTTCTCAAATACAAGGCCTTAATACTTGGATAAATTTCTGAACCTGCCCGGGCCAGAGGTGAGCCTACTACTCTGAAGGGTGAGTCCCAGGCATGACAGTATTAACTACAATCTGATCGAAGAGCCTTTGGGCTTTAAATGAACATTAGTGGTATCCTGGCAGAATCTTCCTTGGGCTGGTGGTGGTAGTGGCCACAAAGAAAGTCTCCTCTTCCTGTGGAAAAGATAGAGAAGAGTGGTAGGAACATTGTCTTGTAGCTTGGGTACCAACACAACAGCAGTAAAATAGAGCACCAAGTAGAATTCTAAGGTTTCTACCTGAAGGCTCTGGCTTACATATGGCATCTCTGGACCCCCCAAGAGCCCAGGGAAATTTGTCACTCTAAATGAAGACACAAGCCTGGCTGTCTTGGCCACCTGCTGATTGTAGGGTCCAAGGGCCTTGATTGAACATAGGTGGTAGTCAAGTAGTTGATACCGTGGGCCTTGAGCAAGACCCAGTGCTGTGCTGGCTTTAGGTCTGTCCCAGTGCATTCCCAGTGGTAGTGGTTACAGGAGTTCTTGCATCACCCCTAACATAGCTCCAGGCATCTCAGTACACAGAGAAAGACTATACTTCCTTTACAGAAAATAAGGGCAGAGAACAAGAGTGTCTACATGGTAATCACGTAATTTTTCCAGATCTTATCCAGGGTGACCAAAGTGTTACCACTATAAGTCTGCAAGAGATAAAATGGTACTGGGCTTGAGGTGTCCCCTAATGGAAATATGACTGCAGTGACCAGTAACTTAGACCACAACACCCAAGACCCTTCAAGTACCTGGAGAGCCTTCCTAAGAAGAATGAGTATAAACAAACGCAGATTGTGACAACTGCAATTAATAATTAACTTTTCAATGACCAGTCACTGATGAATATCCACAAGCATCAGACTATCCAGGAAAACATGACTTCACCAAACAAATCAAATAAGGCACTAGAGACCAATCCCATAGAAAAAGAGATGAAGGACCTTTCAGACAGATAATTCAAAATAGTTGTTTGAATTATCTTGAATTTAATTAAGGAAACTTAAGAAACTTAGTGAAACTCAAAACAACACAGAGAATGAATGCAGAATTCTATAAGATAAATTTAACAAAGAGTGAAGTAGTTAAAAGAATTAAGCAGAAATTCTGGAGTTGAAACACAATTGACATGCTGAAAAATGAATCAGACTCTTTTAATAGCAGAATGGATTAAGCAGAAGAATTAGTGAGCTTTGGCACAGACTATCTGAAAATGTACCATCAGCAGAGATGTACTAATCCATTCTCACATTACTACAAGGAAATATCCAAGACTGGGTAATTTACAAAGGAAATAGTTTTAATTGACTCACAGCTCTGCATTGCTGGGGAGGCCTCAGGAAACCTACAATCATGGCAGAAGGAGAAGCAGGTACCTTCTTCACAGCATGGCAGGATGGAGTGAGTGCAAGCAGGGGAAATGCCAGATGATTATTATTAAAAAAAAAAAATCAGGCAAGGCACGGTGGCTCATGTCTGTAATCTCAGCACTTAGGGAGGCAGAGGGAGGTGGATCACCTGAGGTCAGAAGTTTGAAACCAGCCTGGCCAACATGGTGAAACCCTGTCTTTACTAAAAATACAAAAATTAGCCAGGTTGGTGTGGTGTCACACACCTGTAATCCAAGCTACTCAGGAGGCTGAGGCAGGAAAATTGCTTGATCCTGGGAGGCAGAGGTCACAGTGAGCCATCGCACCACTGCACTCCAGCCTGGGCAACAGAGCAAGACTCCATCTTTAAAATAAAAAAAATCAGCTCTCCTGAGACTCACTCACAATCAGGAGAACAGCATGGGGGAAACTGCTCCCATGCTCCAATTACTCCTACCCTTAGTCCTGCTTCTGACATGTGGGGATCATGGGTATAATGGTGATTAGAATTGAAGATAAGATTTTGGGTGGGGACAGAGCAAAATCATATCAGGAGGCAAAAGAAAAAAGAATAAAAAATGATGAATCACCCCTAAAAGATCTAGAAAATAGTCCCATGAGGGCAAATCTAAGAGTTTGTGGGCTCAAAGAGGAAGTCGAGAGAGATGGGTAGAAAGTTTATTCAAAGGGATAATAACACAAAACTTCCCAAATCTAGAGAGACATATCAATATTCAAGCACAAGAAGGGTACAGAACAGCAAGTAGATTTAACCCAAAGACTACCTCAAGGTATTTAATAAACTTCCAAAGGTCAAGGGTAAACAAAAATCCCAAAAGCAGCAAGAGACAAGATACAAATAACAAACAAAGGATCTCCAAAACATCTGGTAGCAAACTTCTCAGTGAAAACCTTACAGACCAAGAGAGTGGCATGATATATTTAATGTGCTGAAGGAGAACTAGAATAGTATTAATATATACAGTAAAAATGTCCTTCAAACATGAAAGAGAAATAAAGATATTCCAATACAAACCAAAGCTAAGAGATATAATCAACACCAGACCTGTCCTACAAGGACTGCTAAGGGAGTTCTTTAATTTGAAAGAAAAAAGACGTTAATGAGCAATCAGAAATCATGTAAAGGTACAAAACTCACTAGTAATACTAAGCATACAGAAAAAACAGAATATTATAACATTGCAATTATGCTGTGTAAACGTCTCATACTTGAGTAGAAAGACTAAAAGTTAATCAAAAAATAACAACTTCAACATTTCAAGATCTACACAGTACAAAAATATACAAATAGAAACAACAAAAAGTTAGAAAGCAGGGGGAGAAAGTTAATGTGTAGAGTTTTATTAGTTTTCACTTTGCTTACCTGTTAGTTCGTTTCTTTATGCAATCAGTGTTAATTGTCATTAGTTTAAAATGTGCTATAAGATATTATTTGCATGCTTCATGGCAACCTGAAGTCAAAAGACATACAAGAGATCCACAAAAAATAAAAAGCAAGAAATTAAAACATGGCACCAAAAGAAAAATATTTCACTAAAAGGAAGACAAGAAGGAAGGAAAGAAGAAAGGTGAGAGCACAAAACAACCAGAAAACAAATAGCAAAATGTCAGGAATAAGCTCTTACTTATCAATAACATTGAAAGTACATGGACTAAACTCTCCAATCAAAAGGATAGAATGAATGAATGTATAAAAAAAAAAAGACACACTGGTCTGTTGCCTACAAAAAACATACTTCACCTATAAAGACACACATATACTGAAAATAAAGAAATGGAAAAAGATATTCCATGGAAATAAAAATGGCAGGAGTAGATATAAGAATATAAGAATATTATATTATATTAATAATATTATAGAATATTGTTAGAATATAGAATATTATTGGAATATATTATAATCTATTATAATTATATTATATATTAATATAATATAATATTCTTATATTCCTGTGCTTACATTTAGTAGACACTTATATTAAGTAGATATAAGATATAAGATATTCTTATATCTACTCCTGCTCTTATATTAAGATAAAAGAATATCTACTCCTGCTCTTTTATCCTGTACTCTTATATCTACTCCTGAGAAAATAGATATCAAAGCAAAAACTATAAAAAGAGACTAAGAAGGTCATTATTTAATTATAAAGAGATTGATTTAGCAAGAAGATACAAAAATTATAAATATATAGATGCACACAACAATGGAGCACCCAAATATATAAAGCAAATATTAATGCTAATGAGAGAAACAGACCCCAATACAATGATAATAAAAGTCATATATGACAAACCTACAGCTAGAATCATACTGAATGGGGAAAAACTGAAAGCCTTTCCTCTAAGATCTGGAACAAGAGAAGGATGTACTAGGAGTCCTGGCTACAACAGTCATAGAAGAGAAAGAAATAGAGGACACCCAAATTGGAAAGGAGGGAATCAAATTATGCTTGTCTTCAGATGATGTAATCTTATATTTGGAAAAACAGATAATATAATCTTATATTTAGAAAAACCTAAAGACTCTATGAAAAATCTATTAGAACTGATACACAAATTCAGTTTGTGGGATGCAAAATCAACATACAACAGCATTTCTATATGACAACAGTGGACAGTCTGAAAAAGAAATCAAGAAAGTAATCCCTTTTACAATACCCACACATAAAATTAAATACCTGGGAGTAAACTTAACCAAAGAATTGAATGACCTCTAGAATAAAAACTATAAAACATTTATAAAAGAAATTGAATAGAATGATTACCAGTTACCAGAGGCTGGGTAGGGTACTGGGATTGAGTGGGGCAAAATGGAGACAATAAATGCATTCAAAAATACAGTTAAATAGGATGAATCAGACCTTATATTTGATAGCAAAACAGGGTGACTATAGTCAATCATTTGACTACAGTCAATCATGTAGTAAATTTGACTACAGTCAATCATTTACTGTACACTTAAAAATAACTAGAGTATAATTGGATTGTTTGTAGCACAAAAAGCTGGAGGCATCATGCTACCTGACTTCAAACTATACTACAAGGCTACAGTAATCAAAACACAGATATAGACCAATGGAACAGAACAGAGGACTTAGAGAAAATGCCACACATCTACAACCATCTGATCTTTGATGAACCTGACAAAAATATGCAATAGGGAAAAGATTTCCTGTTTAATACATGGTATTGGGAAAACTGGCTAGCCATGTGCAGAAAGCAGAAACTGGACCCCTTCCTGACACTTTACACTAAAATTAACTCCAGATGGATTCAAGACTTAAACATAAGACCTAACACCATAAAAAACCTAGAAGAAAACCTAGGCAATACCATTCAGGACATAGGCATAGGCAAAGATTTCATGACTAAAACACCAAAAGCATTGGCAACAGAAGCCAAAATAGACATATGGGACCCAATTAAACTCCAGAGCTTCTGTACAGCAAAACAAACAATGATTAGAGTGAATCAGCAACCAACAGAATGGGAAAACATTTTTGCAATCTACCCATTTGACAAAGGGCTAATACACTAAATCTATAAAGAACTAAAACAGATTCACAGGAAAAAAAAAAACCAAAAAACAAAAAAAACCAAACTCATCCAAAAGTGGGAGAAGGATATGAACAGACACTTTTCAAAAGAAGACATATATGAGGCCAACAAACATAGGAAAAAATGCTCATCATCACTGGTCATTAGAGAAATGCAAATCAAAACCATATTGAGATACCATCTCACATCAGTTAGAATGGCGATCATTAAAAATTCTTGAGACAACAGATGCTGGAGAGGATGTGGAGAAATAGGAACACTTTTACACTGTTGCTGGGAGTGTAAATTAGTTCAACCATTATGGAAGACAGTGTGATGTTTCCTCAAGGACCTAGAAATAGAAATTCCATTTGACCCAGCAATACCATTAGTAGCTATACACCCAAAGGATTATAAATCGTTCCATTATAAAGACACATGCACATGTATATTCATTGCAGCACTCTTTACAATAGCAAAGACCTGGAACCAACCCAAATGCCCATGGATGATAGACTGGACAAGGAAAATGTGGCACATATATACCATGGAATACTATGCAGCCATAAAAAACAATGAGTTTGTGTCCTTTGTAGAGACATGGATAAATCTGGAAACCGTCATTCTCAGCAAACTGACACAAGAACAGAAAATCAAATACCACATGTTATCACTCATAGGTGGGTGTTGAACAATGAGAACACATGGACACAGGGAGGGGAGCATCACACACTGGGGTCTGTTGGAGGGGGTTAGGGGAGGGACAGCATGGGGTGGGGAAGTTGGGGAGGCATACCACGGGGAGAAATGCCAGATATAGGTGACGGGGGATGGAGGCAGCAAACCACATTGCCATGTATGTACCTATGCAACAATCCTACATGATCTGCACATGTACCCCAGAACCTAAAGTACAATAATTAATTAATTAATTAAGTAATTAAAAAAGAAAAAAAATCTATCATGGAGATTGTTTCATACCAATAATAAACAAATGCTTAAAGTTATGGATACCCTTTTACCTTGAGTTGGTTACTATATATCAATATGCCTGCATCAAAATATCTCACATACCCCATACATATATACATCTATTGGGTACCCATAAAAATTAAATGTAATTTTTTAAAGAAGCTAATACATTTTCTAAATGAAAAATAAACCTCAAAAGTTAAAAAAAAAAAGAGATATGATGTACAAAATTTACCAAAATTTGCAGGAGCTTTTACATCCTTTTTACAGCATGTAAGCATTTATTAAAAGTAATAACCAGCCGGGCTCACACCTGCAATCCCAGCACTTTGGGAGGCTTAGGCAGGCAGATCACCTGAGGTAAGGAGTTCGAGACCAGCCTGGCTAACATGGTGAAACCCCATTTCTACTAAGAATACAAAAAATTAGCCAGGTGTGGTGGTACATGCCTGCAATCCCAGCTACTTCAGAGGCTGAGGCAGGAGAATCACTTGAATCCACAAGGTGGTGGTTGTAGTGAACCAAGATCATGCCATTGCACTCCAGCTTGGGCAACAAGAGCTATATTCCATCTCAAAAAAAATAAAAAGTAATAGCCATGATTCAGTTCAGTATTACAGGTCATAAAAAATAATATCATTCAATTTAAGTTCAACGTGCCTTATGTTCAAGGTAATATGCCAATTCGCATAAACCAATGTATCGAGGGAAAACATTTTCATTCTTCTAACATATATACGTTAATTCTCCATAATTTAAAGAATCACATTAGGAGTAGCAATAAATTAGGAAAGTGCAAAGCAATGAAGAAAGATTTGTTAATACCTTAACCTTTGTTCATTTTGGCTTGAATAAATTTAAATAAATTTTGGTGGAGGCCCCTTATTCGTTCACAAAATCTACATTTAAAACAAACTCAGATATTTATCTTATTTGACATTAATATTCACATAAAATATACTAAAGAAAATGACATATTAAATGTAACTTCATGGATTAACTAATTGTCTTGAATACTTTTGGAAGTATGGATCCTTTTGGGGTTTCTCTTGGATGTTTAATTCCTTTCTGAATGTTTTGGTAGGAAAAGAGAGATTAATCTGCTTTCTTGTGTTATGAATAATAGTTAAACTTACATTTTCCTTTATATATATATGTATTTAGAGTTCTGATTATACACTGGATATTATAAATTAACTCTTTTTTAAACTCTGAATTTTGTTAAATTCCTTTGGAAGAATTTGAGTTTATTTTTAGCAGGCAGCTAAATTATTAGTAGATTTCCTGGAGCGTCTAGAAACTTGGTGCAGGGCTTCATTCGGTAGTATTTGAATTGGCCTGTACCTTTCCTGTTTTTGTTTTTTTTTTGTTGTTGTTGTTGTTTCTGTTTTCCTGTCCAAGTTTGCATTTGATAGTAAGTTTATGTTGCCTTTGAGAAATGAGGAGTATTTCTTCTCTTGTTCACTGAAATATGTATAAAAGATTGAAAGCCTGGTAGAATTATCTCTGCATCTGGGTCTTGTGATTGCTTGTGAAATATTTTTTGTCTAATTCTGATTCTTCTTATTTATGGAAATGTTAGAGGGACAGTCAATGTTTTGTTAAAACATATATCTTATTGTCATCACAATTTCCTTCAACTTTTTCAGTTTGGTATAGAACTTTGCCATCTTTTAAATCTGTTTATATGTAATTATGACCCCCTTCCATTCTTAATGTTATTTATATCTTCTCTTTTATTCTTTATTAATTTCACCAGAAGATTTTTTTTCTTTAGTACATCCCATAGGAATGCTGGAATAGAATTCTGTGTAATAAATTAGTCACAGTTGTATGTGATAAGATACAGATCCACTCTTAACTTGGAGACTGGGAGGGCCAGCAGTACAGAACTCTTTGCCTTTAGGCCTTGAGCAGCATTCTCAGTCAACCTCCATATGCTGTACACCTCTGTAGTTTTTCAGTTTGCTTTTCAAGGATCAAAAATATTTGAGAAGCACTAGTTTATTTTCATTAATTTTTTTCAAATAATAAAATTTTGAATTTGTTGATAAGATGTGCAAATATCAAATGAACAGAAAACAATATGCAGCTGTTTATTCTTCAATTAAAAGGAATAGAAATATATACCAATACAAACTTTTCAGAATGACTTCGTTTTTTTTAAAAAAAGACAATATCAAATATGGATGAAGATGTAGAAGAGTTTGACTTGTTATAAAATAATGGTGGGTTGTTTAAAATTTTACAACCATTTATTAAACACTTTGGCATTTTTGAAAATAATATTGAAACTAACTTATCCTGTATCTTACTGTTTCTATTCCTATGTATTTGCACAAAAGAAATGAAATAGATGTGTTAGAGGAAGCAGCAAAAGAGAAAGGACTTACAGAGTGCCTACATAAATTGGTTATAAGTAACATACAAACTGGAACAACTAACCTTGGCAAACTACAGGAGGCCTCTGGGGAGGCAAACTTCTCCATGCCTCATGTTCCAGTGCAGGGTGAACTAGGCTCTGTTACCGTAAACATTGTGCTCAAGGACGTAAAAACCCCTTCATAGCACTAAGACATAACCAGACTTGTAGTCTCCTTGTAAGGCCTGTATTCCATCAGCTGCACATAGATAATAGGCTAAAGATAACCACATGTTCTTGTTTTGTGAAACTCCCAATCCACCATTGTTATCAATCTTTAGAAAGACACACCAGTTCTGGCTCACTGATTCAGTTTCGGCTCACTGATTCACCCCACCATCATGTCACCTTCTCCCCACCATCACTCTACCACCTATCCTATAGATCAAAATGATTGTAACCAATAAATACAGTGGAAGATCAGAACCTGGGGCCTCTGCAGACTCTAGTTTATGCACTGGCCCCCTGGTTCCACTATATGCATGCTTAATCTGTCTTTTTCTCATTCCTTTGTCACCACCAAACTCAGGGAACCCACAGGTGGGGCATGGGGGCTGGCTCCCTACGCAGATGTCCAAAAACAAATACTTGTATGAAATATTCTCAGAAGCTTTATTTATAGTAATCAAAAGCTGGGAAAAAATACCCATTCTGAAGTGAATATATAAATAAATTGGGATACAGCATACAAGAAAATAAAATAACTAAAAATGAAAAACTATACATTTTTAAACATAAATGAATCTTGAGAATATTATGTTTAGCAAATTAATTCAGAAACAAAGTATATATATTACATGATGTTATTTATATGAAATATGAGAATAGGCTATGCTAAAGGAAATCAGAACAGTGGTTGCATCTAGTACTTACGCAGAGTTTGGCAGGATAGATTACAAGAGATCTTTCTAGAGTAACGAAAATGTTGAATGAGAATGGCTGCATAGATGTATACAGCAAGTCCTCACTTAGCATGGTAGTGAAGATCACTCAAGCTGAAACCTTGCAAAGCACTGTTAATAATCCATTAGAAATGTATTATTATTCTGTGACTTGTGAAACTTTTTAAAAAAATGTTAGAAACTCTTACTTTCTGTTATAAATGTGCAGGAAAACAGAAATAAAACTAGTATTTATTTAGAACACTAAAACATTAGAACCATTGAGAATTAAATGGGTTATTTTTTTTAATTTTTATTTTAAGTTCAGGGGTACATGTGCAGGCTTGTTACATAGGTAAACTTGTGTCAGAGGGGGAGGTATTGTACAGATTATTTCAACACCCAGGTATTAAGCCTGGGATAAGCAAGCTAAAGTTAGAGAGTATATGTATATGCGTGACTTTCCCTACATATTCATGTGTATATATGTGTATATATATATAAAACCATGTTTCTAATGAACAGAATAATTATCTAATTATAGGATTTGTTTGTCTGAAAAGGTCATTATCTCTACTTCATTTCTGAATGACAGCTTTGCTGGGGAAAGTATTTTTTTTTTTGGTTGGCAGATTTTTTTCTTTTTTCTTTAGAACTTTGAAAATATTATCTCACTCTCTCTTATCCCATAAGGTTTTGCTGAGAAATCCACTGCCTACCTTATTGAAACTCCCTTGTATGTGATATATTTCTTTTATCTTGCTGCTTTCAGGATCTGCCCTTTGTCTCTGATGTTGACAATTTGATTATAATTTGTCTTGGTGTAGTCTTTTTTGGATTGAATTTGATTGAAAACTTTTGACCTTCTGTTCCTGGGTATTTCATCTTTCCCCAGATTTGAAAAGTTTTCAGTCATTATCTCCTCAACAAGCTCTCTGTATTTTTGTCTCTCTTTTCTTTATTTAGCTTCTATAATTTGAATATTTGCTGCCTTTATATTATCCTATAAATCCTGTAGGCTTCCTTTATTTCTTTTTTCTTTTCTCTTCTCTGATTATATATTTTAAAATAACCTGTCTTTAAGTTCACAGATTGTTTCTTCTGCTTGATCAATTCTGTTATTGATGTTCTTTTCTACGTTTTTATTCAATTACTGTAGTCTGCTTTAAAATCTCTGGATTTGTTTTATGATTTTATTCGGTCTGATAAACTGTTTATTTTGTTTATTGTTTTCCTGAATTTTTTTCTCTGTATTTTCTTGAAATGTGACAAGCTTCCTTAAAAGAATTATTTTGAATTCATTGTCTGTCAGTTCATAGTTCTCCATTTCTTTGGCATAAGCTACTGATAAATTATCATAGTATTTTGGTGGTAACAAGTCTTCTTGGTTTTTCATGTTTCTTGTTGCCTTATAATAGCTATCTGTGCATTTAGCAAAATACTCAGCTATTCTAGACTTTTCAGTGGGGGACTTCCTTCCTCTATAGGGTAGTGTGAGGACACTGACTAGATGTGGTACAGTGGTTCTGGCACCATTAAGAGCATAGCTGTATAGTCTCTGTGCAGCTCCGCCAGCTGATGTTGGTGTTGGACGTCTTGAAGCCAGCATGTAGCATGTGGGCTAGCTTTCAGTGGTGGCCAAGATGGTGTCTTGAGCATGGACACATAAAGAGAGATCTTGGTTCCAGGGCTGAGGGTAAAAATTACCCTGCCATGGTGATTTCTCTGGTGTTCAAGGCATGGCTGAATGCATCTCTGGTTCTTGAATGGTACAACAGCAGCTGCTTCTGGAGGGGAAGAGGTGTGCACCCATGTTTTCCTCTCAGGGATTCCTTGGCAAAAATGGTTGTTGTTGCCTCAGTTTCAAAAGAAGTCAAGGTCATCTGTGAAGCAGGTCACTCAGGACCTAAGGGTCTTCCACCACATGGTTGATATTGATAGTATCTGACTTTCTTCTTTGTTTTGAGCCATCCCCTTGAGTCTCAGGTATACTGATCTCCCCAGTGGTCTTTTCTATGTGGATCTTCTTAGTTTATGTTTTTTGCTTGTTTGCTTGTTTGCTTCACTGTGCTGCTACCGATTCTTAAATGGGCTCTTGAGCACTCCCAAGACAATTCTTGTTTACATATAGCCGTCTATATTTTTGTGTGGTGATGGGAGTTAGGCATGGTATCTCATACTCTGCTATTTTGGTGACATCTGATGGGGATGATTAGTATGTGCAGAGAAAAGAGGAGAGATAATGGAGATAATATAGAAACAAAAGTGTACAAAAGATAAAAGAGAATTGGATTCATAGCACAAGTATATAGGCTGTTCTTTGAAAGAGACAGGATAATCTACTCATAATCAGAAAAGAATAAGGGCTAAAGATACAAATGTTTCTGGGTTTACTGGTTTGGTGATCAAAAGATAAGAGAATTCAAAATCCTTAGGCGAGTGTTGAGGAAGATAGAGAATGTGAAAGAGTTGAGAATTTAAAAAAAGAAGTATGAAATAAGCAAAAAGAGAAGAACAAGTTTATTACTTACGAACCTTAAGAATTTATGGCTAGAAAACTTTTGTTAACTAAAGGTTCCAGTTAACTACAATCTGAGAAAAACAATCAAAAATACAACTGGAACTAATGAGAGCATTTGAAATTCCCTGCTTTCAGAGGTCTTTTCCACAAATTATCAAGAATTATATGCCACCACTCTAACTTTATTTTAATCACAGTTATATAGTTGAATACAGTTATAAATTCTAAAAAAGAATTGCCAATGGAAATATTTATAATTTTTCTTTCTGAACTGTAATTTCCCTTTGTCATTTTAAAATAAAGCCATTATATATTTTTCAATGATAAAAGAAAATGAAAATGTTAATAATTATTACATTTCAGAACTTCAGTTCTTGAATTAAGTTCCAACAGGAAATTAAAATCTCAAAAATTATCATTTGCCAAGTTTTTGTTAGTAACTACTATTACCTAGAAGGAATTGAATAGATTCCCATTACAATAGTAACTAGAGAGGAAAAGAATTTTCACTGGATGGATGAGATATTTTACAATTTCTTCATTAGAATAAATATTCTCCCTCAAAGTTACTGCTGTAACCGAGTGAGTCAGAAGGAACGCACCATGCTCTGAGTTCCAAATTAAGAGTCCTTTATCAGCTGCCGACCAAGAGATTGCTAAAGCTCAAGATTCTCTCGGCCCTGAGGAAGGGGCTTATCTTTTATACCTTGATTTAGGTAGGGGAGGGGATACCTGACTGAAGCAGAATTTTACAGAAACAGAAAAAGCAAGTTTGTAGGAGGCATTATGGGGGGTAGCAGGGGGAACCTTCCATACAATCACTAAGCCGGGGGGGTGTTTGGGTACTTTCTACACAATAATCAAAAGGGAGTTTTTTCACGATAGCAGGTGGGCTCACCAAGCAGGATGCAGTTACAATGGTTACAGGTGATAAAACAGCATACTTCAAACCTCAATGCTTCATGGCTCTGAGTACAGCATGACCCAGTTATGAACCTGAGGGGCCGCGGCAGGAAGGGAGAAGTGAGGTTGGAGTTTTCAGCTAAAATACAGTCAGTCAGGCTAGCCCAAGTTAGGTTACCACATTACCAAGGATCAAAAAACACCTATGTCAAGATATTTCTACTGCCTGCACAAGCACATGAATATGGCTTTTGTTTTGAATTTCTTTGGTGCTAGATTTTCGAGCCATAAAAAATCAATGTCTTTATAGATTTTAGACTTTATGAAGCATCTTATACATGTTAAAATCCAAAATGTATGTTCTCCAGTACAACTTTTAGTGCCTAAAATGCATATTATATAAGACTCTTTCCCCTATTAAAAAAAAAAAAAGTAAGTCCTGGGCTGGGCGGAGTGGCTCACACTTGTAATCTCAGCATTTTAGGAGGACGAGGCAGGCAGATCACCTGAGGTCAAGAATTCGAGACCAACCTGACAAACATGGTGAAATCCTGTCTCTACTAAAAATACAAAACTTAGCTGGGCATGGTGATGGGAGCCTGTAATTCCAACTACTTGGGAGGCTGAGGGAGGAGAATCACTTGAACCCGGGAGGCAGAGGTTGCAGTGAGCCAAGATCGCTACAGGAAGCCGAGATCGCGCCACTGCACTACAGCCTCAGTGACAGAGCAAGAGACTCCATCTCAAAACCAACCAACCAAGCAACCAAACAAACAAACAAAAATCCTAAGTCCTACTCAAACTTCTTTAGCCCAGCAAATACATTATGTATCTTTAAGTGTTCTGCCTTATGATTAGATCTTACTCCAACTTTCCCTTACAAACAGACTTATCCCAGGGCATTATATTATCTTCCTGAATTATTCTGCCTCAGATTTCTATTTCCCTCAGTTCTCTGAGTCATCAGACCTCCCAGTCAGTCAACTGGCCCCTAGCAATTCTGCAAGCATGGTGCAGCCAACCACAATGTAGTCACATCTTGATATAAAATAAATGTGGCTTTATTCAACTATGTTAATTATTTATTCAGTAGAATGTATTCAGTGTTAGTTCAAAATTCATGGCCTATCTTTTAAATAAGGTTCGCATTATTGAGAATAGCAGGATTTCAAAGAACTTCAGCTTCAGTAAATAGGTCGAAAGTGACATAATAATTTTGATTGTTCTCAAAAAGGACTGCTTTATAGAACTCAATGCTAATATTCATGTTTCGGTTTATACATTAATCTCATTACATAACAGTCAAAACCTATCAGTGTGCCATTGTCTATATTAAAATATAGATGAATTCTATACTAAAGTGATACTTAATGGCTTTTCCTACTATGTTCTAATTTCTGAATGTTTGGTTGCTTCTTTGCTCTGAAAGTATATCCTATAATTCTCTCTCCTCCCATTGCTCTACTATGCCCCATAGTGTATAACACACTGCCAGTAACAGTGTAAGAATTTTTAAAAGTAGTTATTTGATTTTAATATTAATATTTAAATTATTAAACTAATACATTGCCTAGCATATAATATGTGCCTAATAAATGTTATTTTGAAAAAGAATTGAATATGTTACAAAACTGTTATTTTTGTCTTTAAAAAAAATTTTTTTTCTGAGACAAGGTCTTTCTCCATCACCCAGGCTACAGTGCACTGGCACAATCTTGGTTCACAGTAACATCCACTACCTAGCTCAAGCAATCCTCCCACCTCAGCCTCTTGAGTAGCTGGGACCACAAGTGCATGCCACCTTGCCAGGCTAATTTTCTGTATTTTTTGTAAAGACAGGGTTTCACCATGTTACCCAGACTGGTCTCGAACTCCTGGACTCAAGGGATCCTTCCATCATGGCCTCTCAAAGTGCTCAGATTACAAGTGTGAACTACCACACCCAACCTCTTCAAAATTTTAGATTCTGAAGCACTTTTCTAAAAAGTCTGCCCCATCAGCCTGTGTTTCTCACTTGGTTTCATGTTAATTTGTCTGATGTGATCTCCTTAGAATCTTTTCTCTCTCCTTACACATTCATGTCTTCTGAAAGATAATGAAGGAAATGAACGGCACTTAATAATACAAGTTATACAATTGGCACATACATTTATAAAAAGAATGTGATAGAAGACTTCCAATTATATCTAGCTCTCTTCTTGAAATGTCATTTAATTAAAATAAATGAATATAATACAGTCTTGAATTGCTTGTAATTTCATCACCCTAAGGTGCTTGCACTAAAATAAAGAATATGTGAATGAAGTAAACATAGAAAAATAATAGACCGTATTATTTAAATTCCTCAGTAGAAGAAAACTAAGCATACTAAAAACAAGCAACACTGGACAGCTTTCTCAGCCTGGACCTTTAATGTCCTCTGAAATTTCAAAGAACAGCTTACATACAAAGAGTAATAGCAAACAAAAGATCTGAAGGATCTAATGCTTGCAAAATTACTTATATTTGAGACCATATCAAATTTAGGAAACAGATGCTACTCTCTGTTCTCTTTATTCCCTTCATCTCTAACAGAAAGAAATACTAATCATGTTGGGCAGATTCTAAGACATTAAAGTCAGTAAACATTGAGTGGCTCAGTGATGATACAATAAAAAATAAAATGCAGAAGTATTCCTGTAAGATGCAGAAAAGAAATTTGTATACTGTAAAACATAGACTCCTGAATACCGTGGTCTTCCCTCCTTTCCATTCCCCTCCCTATTAACAAATCTAAAATTGTAAATATTTATGATGACCTAGTGTGCTGTAATATTTTAACCTGAAGGATACTCTTCTCTGTGGAAGCCACTGATTTACGGTTTGCTTCCATAAAGCACCAAGAAAGCAATTAAGTCTCCTCTTAATTGAAATCTTGACTTCATGGATATTCTTTGCACTGATTGCAGAGTAATAAAATGACACAAGCAAAAATTGAATTGTTATGCTCATGCATCCTCAAATGTGGGCAAATGTTTTGTATCTGCTCTAGTTCAAAAGGGAGGAGTATGCTCCGTTAAATTCATATCTGAATTTTGATCTCAAACACTTTCTTTTATTGAAAATAAAACAATAAATATGGTAATATTTGCTTAGAAAAACCTGTTAATTGATTTATTAAAATTATACAAAAATAAGAGATAAAAAAACTTAGATATGTAACCATAATCACTAATTCAATTTAAGAAACAAGCCACACTATTCCAATTTTCTTTAAAAGCAAACTCAACAGAAGGAACAGAAAATATGATACACAGAGTGAGTCTAGATCTCAGTAAGAATTCTGAAAGTTTCTCTCTTGCTATCCAAACATAAAAGTTGAAAATGAAACTGATTCAGAAGTCATTTCTGTTAGATATTTGTTCATTGCAAGTAAAAGAATAACTAAAGTGGCTTAAATGGAGGGGTTTATTAGTGAATCTTACCTACCAGCCCTTCTGGAGACAGATGTCCTCAGCTTTGGACAATGCCATGACTCAGTGTATTAGAACTTTGTGTTCTACATACTTGTTGGCTTCTATGCAGATCTCCCTCCCTCTCTGTCTCTCTGTGTCTCCCTCCCCTACCCCTTCTCTTTCTCTCTGTTTCTTCTTTACAATCACAAAATGTCTGCAAAACTCCATATAACATAATGTTTCACAACAACATACAAAAGAAAGGGGAAGATGGAAAGAAACAAAATTAAATAGAAGAGGAAGTTGAGCTTTAATGTAGGCGCAGTAACAGTTTTGGCTGATGCCATGGGAAACTGATCTGATCCCAGAGTTGAATGCTTTGGCTAGGCCTTTATATTCTCTCATTCATCATATATTAGATGTGTACCTGCCTTGCAAAGGGTACCATGCCCTTGAGCAAGAAAGCTGTCTGCATTACATCAATCTTCCTACCTGATGGGACTGGCAGCTAAATAAATAATTGGAGAGAGATGCCATATTCCTGGATTGGAAGACTTAATATTAAGTATGTAAATTATAACCAAATTAATCTCTTGAATTAACACAATTGCATTAAAAAACTCCAGCAGATATTTTTGCAAAAAATAATGAGTTAATACTATAATTTATATGAAACTACAAAGGTCCAAGGATAGACAAGTTAATCTTGAAGAAGAAAACAAAGCTGGAGGACTTAAACCACCAAATACCAAGGCCGATTATACAACCACAGAGTTAATGAAGCCAGTGTGGCATCAGTGCAGGGGTAGGCAAAGAGGCCAATGAAACAGAATAGAAAGCCCAGAAAAAAATCCATCCATATATATTATCTGGATTTATGAGAAAGATTATAATGCAGTGCAGTGAAGAATGGAAGGATTTTCCAATAACTATTTGCTGTTAATCGGATAACTATATGCAGAAACTAGACCCTGACTCCAACTTCACAACATTATAGAAATTAAGTCCAGATGGATATGATATGTAAATATTAAAGGTGAAACAATAAAACTTTTAGAAGAAAACATAATTACATATCTTCATAACCTAGAAGGAGGCAAAGGTTTATAAGACAGGACACAAAAAGTGCTAATCCTGGATATATTTGACTATATTAAGACTAACAACTTCTGTTCTTCAAAAGATATCGTTAAAAGATTTAAAAGACAATCCATAGGATGAAATAAATATTTGCAACAGAAATAGCCCAGAAAGAAGTTGTTTTCAGAATACACAAAGGATTCTTATAATTAGAAGAAGTGGAAAACAGAAGCTAAGGATGGGAATTAAAAGTATATGGAATATATTTCTCAGAGTATATTCTATACTTTACCAAAAAATAGAAAGTTAAAGAAATAAAATCTATGCAATTCTTCCTCTTTCAGAGTCAAAATTATTTTTATGCTAATGATATTTCTTTAACACACTCATATATTTACTTGTGCTTGCTCCTTTAATTAGCAAAACCTATTTTCTCTCAATATTGATAAAGTTACTTTCTAATGCATGCTGAAGAGATTTTAACATCAAACTTTAGGACACGGCCTAACCTGGAGATTTGTAGTTGAGTTTGCTATTTAGCCTGACATTCACTTTTCTGAATAAAGTGAAAAATGTCCCACTTATTCAAAAAATGTCTGGTCTGAAAAGCAGAAATAATAAAACAGAAGTAAATAATATTTTTAAATATTATCTGTCATTTATTTAATAGCATTTTTTTCACCACAAGTATTATCTGTCATTTATTTAATAGCATTTTTTTCACCAACAAATATGTGTTGACCCTTAAATTCAATTTTATTATGTTAATATGCTAGGCTCCTTTGGCCTAAATATAAGTTTTGAAAATATTTCAATAAAAAAGTTATGAGTATTTTAATTAATTTCATTGAAATAGATGCAGAAGTAGGTCTGCCAGGATAAGGTAACTTCTGGCTTCTTTGATTTAATAAACATAGGATTTTTAGGTACTATTCTGATCACTAGGTGGAGCTTATATGGTATTACAAAAATTATAACTATATGGTGAGAAACAATATAAAATTATTTTGAATAAAGAAATGCAGGGAATTTGAATTATAAAATAAGTTAAATCTCCAGTGCATGTCAGAGTTTATGATGGGTAAAGAATTTTATTAAAATCCATTTGCAAAGACACCAGTGATTTGAATAAGAAGTACATTAAAATCACACTTCATACATTTCAGGTGATTTTAATGCATAAAATTGTACATCAGAAAATGTAAATTGACTTTTATTTTTTATAATAAGAAATATAAAAATTATTGATTATATGTCAAATGACATTTGAGGTCACAAGTATAAAGAAATGTGTAAAAACAGCAAGGTAAAATGTGAAACATAATATTGTTTAAAGTGGAAAGAAGAAGAAACTATATACTTACTACACCCACAGAGTACACAGTAAGTTTTCTCTGAATGGTAAAAATGCTAACCTAGCAAAGAAAAATTTAGTGATCACTCCAGATTGTAGTCTGAATCAGCAAGAATGATAAGAAAGGAAATATACTGCATGGATCAGAGAAACGGCATGGTAATTCTCTAACTGTACTATTCATCTACAGCTTGGCACAGATGCTGCATTTTGAAAGTGACTAGAATAAAGAAGACTTAAAAAATGATAACCAAATTCAAGTTATGCAGCACAGTGCACAGAACACTGGACAGTGAAGATAGGAGCGTGTATTCTCGAGTTTACAAGAATGTCACCACCTCATCAGAGGCCATAGTCAAGTCATCTCATTTCTCCCAGTCTCACTGTCCTCATTTGTCAAAAGAAAACATTTACAAAATTCTCTCATCATTCTCTTGCAGGTCTCGGATTTTACAATGAATTGAATTAGGAATACATGGGCAATTGAGAGACTATTAAAATCCACTCTAGTGGACTTTATATGTGGGTAAAGGCATTTGACAAAAGTTGATTAGCTATTCACTACATTCACTGATGACAGAACTGGGGAAAAAACGGGCCTATTCAAAAGTAAGAACGATGTAGGTTAGATTAATGATTTTCAAGCCTCACTACCTTAGAATTAACTGGTGATCTCTTCAAAAATGCAGACCCTCAGGGTTCTATTTCATATAATCTGAAATGTGACCAGGCATCAGTGCTTTTAAGGCTCCCTAAATGTTTCTAATTTGGATCCAGGTGTGAAAGCTGCTTAATTAGGCATGATAATATATTACCTGCCAATGAAGGTTTATAGATAATCTTTCTCTGAGCCAATAAATATTAGAAAGCCAATAATTAACTAAAAAATGAACATTATAATTGTAATAAATATTAATCTCTATTGAGACTTTAATATATTAACTAGGTACTTTTCTAGATGCCATAAATACATTGGCTTAATTCATCCTCTCAACAATCTTTTCATGTATTTACTGGCATTTTCCTATTTTTAAAAAGGGGAGTACAGTCTTAACGAGTTTATAAATTAGAGAGTTCTGGACCAACACAATGCTCTTCTATATGATTTTATCTTCAGTTACAGAATTTCATTTTCTTCCAGTTAAATATCATCCTGATGTAGATATGATTAAAAATTAAATTAATAGAAGAATGACAGTTCTTTTACTATACCCTACCTTCTCCCAAAAGCATTGCATTAATATAAAATGCCTATTTAGTGACTTCAGTATAAAACATGGTTTAGTTTTCCCAAGTTATAATGTACATCACAAAATTAAACTCTTTTGAATGTATATTTCCTTCTGGAAAATATTATTATCTATATTTTAATTGTGATTACCTTATATTTCTCATCAAGTTATGTGTTCTAGAAACTAGAACATAAAATTGCTGTTCTTTCTCAGACTTTCTGTTGAAGTCAATACTATGACTTTCACTGTATCAGAAACTGTCCTCTGTGTTGTTTCACGCAGTCCCTGTGCTATCAGCATTTTATGATTCTTTGAGATTAAGATATTTCAGACCTCAGTGACTATATGTTTCCACTGGGATACTGGAAACAGACTTTACAGTCTCCACACACAATGCAATTTTTAAAATAAAATGCCATGAATTAAGGCTCTCATAAATTGCTGGAAATGCTGCTGTTGTGAGCAGCTGCTTTGTTGCATTTGATCCTCATGCCAGGTAGAGTTCACAGGGATATGGCATTTAAAGCTGGACTGCCCTTAATTAGCATGAAGGTCTTGTGAAAAGATTATGCCTTGGCAAACAGCTTATGCCTATTAAAAAATTTCAGACAGAAGATCAATATGTAATCACCACTTGAAGTATACTAATCAGAATACACTACCTTGAAGAAAATATCAACTGAATCTATTTACTATCTAACATAGCTAGAGGTCTGGCAGTAGAAGGAGGTTACAGACTGCATTGGAATCAACAAAGAAACTCAAGCTTCAGCTTCCATCCCACAAGATAAAATGAATGCCGTAAGGGAAAGCCTTTTCAAAGGAACACCCATTGGAATTACTTAATCCAAGGGGCTTCAGCAATGTAAATTTTGTATTTGAGTCATGAATGCCTAAATGGACATGAACTCAAATGTACTGAGTGTTCCAACTGCATGTACAGTGAATAGAAAAAGGCAGGGCAAGAGGAAACATTTTAGAAGTCAGGAGGTAGACATAATATGGAGATGATTTAGGAATGATTTTGAATAATTTGCTGTTCTCACTGTTTTGCTTTGTTCATTTGTTTCCCTGTAGGAATCAGGAATAATGCTTTCAAAGGGTTTTCAAGTCAAAGCCAAAATTTTTACAGCGGTCTACAATGTTTTATAAGATGTGCACTCCTCCTTGTCATTATCACTCTGACATTTCTCCTAATACCTCTTCCTTTACTCTGCTCCAGTGTAACAGACTAAATATTTATGCTCCCCAAAATTCATATAATGAAATACTAACCCTCAAGGTGGTGGTATTATGAGGTAGGGCCTTTTGGGAGATTATGAGGGCAGAACTCTCCTGAACGGAATACTGCTTTTATGAAAGAGGCCCCAGAGAGCTCATTTGTCCCTTGTACCATGTCAGAACACAGTGAGATGGCACCATCTATGAACCAGGAAGTAGGCCCTCACCAGACACTGAATCTGCCTGCATGTTGTCCTTGGACTTCTCAGCCTCCACAACTGTGAGAAATAAGTGTACATTGTTTATAAGCTATCCAGTCTATGATATTTTGTTATAGCAGCCCGAGTGGACTAAAATACCCAGCCACACTTGTTGGACACACTAGCCGCACTTCCTCTGAAGAGTTTGCATCCACTGTTTCCTTTGCCTAGATTGTTCCTCTTTCTCCCCTCTTGGAAGTTTTCACTTGGATATCTTCTCAATGACATCTTCCCAGGCCACTATCTAAATTGGAAACCACTATTAATCACAAACAAACTTTGTGTACCCTTGCTCTTGGTTTGTTTTTTTTTTAGCCATTATCTATCATGTCTTATATTTAAAATATTTGTCTGGTTAATTCCGTTTCCTTTCCTCAAATATAATTTTGATTGGGGTAAAGGCTTCTGTTTATTGCAGTGTCATATCACTAGAATCTAGAACAGTGCCAGTCATATATCAGGCAATAAAAAAACATTTATTTTTAATGAGAAAATGAAGGAATGAACTTTTGAACTGGGCTTTTTTCTTTTTCTTTTTTTTGGATCGGGGATCTCAAAGAAAGTCACAGTGACGGAGAATATAGCCAACTCTAGTTTTGAGAGAAACAAACTCTAAGAGAAAAATGAATAGATAGCAGTGTTAGCAAGGAAAAGGAGGAAGTAAATTTAAACTGAGTCCCACAATTTTCAACCAGCCAACTTGCCCCTAAGACATTTAACAAGCACAAGAAGAGTAAACTCAAGATTTCCTTCCTTCCTCCCTACCTTCCCATGGTGAGGTCAAAGCCCTAGACCTTACGTTAAATAGTTCCTTTCCTGAACCCATGCAGAGTCTTCGGGTCTGTCCTTTTGCTATATTACAGGAGCTATGGACACCAGTTATTATTCTTCCAATACTGATTCCTGCAATTTGTTACTTCTGATTCGTCTTAATAATAACTCCATTTGATATAGCTCAGTTCCTAGTCCCTTCCTGGAGCCCCATGTAACAAGGTCTCCATTCATTTTGCACTCGTTTTGATTATGAGTTGGAAAGCCAACTCATAAAATAAAATAGAAGTCTTGTCCTTTCTATTTAGCGATGGTTCCATCCTATGGAAGGAGGAGAGTCCAATCTATAATGAGAATAGGAAATGTCACTATAAATCTAGGGCAAAGACTTTTTCCCCATCTATACCACTGTTTTACTTACAGGTAGTATCTGTTCTTTTTTCCAGCTTTTCCAGAAGTAAAACTAGTATCTTATCAGGGCAAGAAAAATATGATTAAACAAACTCTCAAATCTTAACAGTGGAGATGGTATCTTAGAAAAATATAAAAGATTTGAGTTTGAAGATTATTTTCCTGTTTCTTTTCATATGAGATATAGATAATCCGTCTGGAAATTCTCCAGGATGGAATAAGAGAGCCAGTTGGGGTTCTTATCCATATATCCATGACATGTACTTTGGTAAATGAAAATTATTTATTAAGTATCCTGATAATGTCAGAAAGAAAGCATATATTATTATTTTATTCATAAAATAAATAGCATTTGTTCATGTTTTACTTTATTTTCCAATTATCAACATATAGCATTGGGCCTTGGCTAACATTTACTAATCTCTTACTAAGAGTTAGCACTTTCTAAAATATATATATTATTCCATTCAATACTCATAAAAGATCTGTCATATAGATTATATTATTACCCTATTTTGAAGATGCTAAAATCAACATAGTCCAGGTAATTTGCCTAAGACTGCTACACGGAGAAACACAACTTGTACTCAAGCAGTCTAAATTACAGAGCCCTTAACATACTTAGCAGGCTAGCATATGAAATTACATAAGTGAATAAAATTTTTTTACCTGTTCTTCAGTACATGTATATTAGGTCACATATCTGTAAGAGCAGACATTTCAATGGAGACTTTGGTTGATTGGTAAGGAGCATTCTTCCTGTTTCTGATAGATACAGTTGTTTTGGAAAACATATTTCGAGCCCTGCATTACCAACAGATAGTGAACTAAGTCACTATCACCTTGAGCCTGAAATAGACTTCATTCATTTCTTCTAGTCTTGCCACAGTTTGAGCCATTCTCCACAGAGAAGCAAAGGATCTTATAAACATGAGAACTGAAATCTTGCCTGCCTCTTGCTTAAACCTCTTTAAGGGTATACAAACACACTTGGAATACTACTGTGACCATAAGCCTAACATGAACTGGCCCTTGCTGATTCTTTTACATTCATTTTTGAATCACTCCTCCTCTCCTTCATTAAGCTCCAGTTATACAGTACTGTCAACTCTTTTTTTTTTTTTTTTTGATTGATTGTACTGTCAACTCTTAAATGGCTTTCCTTCGTTACGGCCTTTGCACAGCTTTCCATCTCCCTAGATACTCTATGGACACCACATCTCTTCAGGCTGTGTGGCTAGCGTATTCTTACTCTCTACATTTCACCTTACATGTTACCTCTTCAGTCAGGCTTTCTATATCCTCCCTATCTAAAATATATGCACCATTTCTTCTTCTGCTCCAAGTTATTTTCTCTCTCAACATCCTATTTGTTTCTTTCACGACAATTATAATTCACATTTATTTTGTTTGTTTAGTTATTCTTTTGTTTCTTAACCCAACAACTTGATAGAATAGTGGCAGTTCCACAGAGAAGCAAAAAGAGCTTATTAACATGAGAATTAAAATTATGCTGGCCCCTTCAGTGGCATCCAGACACACTTGGAATCCTACCACAGGTATAATCCCAACTCCATGAGAAAAATGACTCTGTCTGTCTGTCTTTTCATCATTATGCCCCCAGTACCTATCATGGAGCCTCGTATGAAATGGTAGTTCAGTAATTACTTGTTAAGTTTATCATATTGTTCTCCAAGTTAAATTACAAATGGCTTTCAAATTCACACAAGATAACTTTCAAATTCCTTATTCCGGCATTGAAGATTTAACTAAGCCCTTGCAGACACTTGATTTCCTTCTCTCCTAAACCTATTCTGAACTCTCTGTCAGTCAACACGTCAATGTTACTCAGACACCTCCAACGTGTTCTTATCTTGGCATCTTTCCTCAGCTCGGTTCCTAGTCCCTTCCTGGAGCCCCATGTAAACAAGGTTTCCATTCATTTCGCACTGGTTTTGATTATGAGTTGGAAAGCCAACTCATAAAATAGAAGTTCTACCCTTTTTATTTAGTGATGTTTCCATCCTGTGGAAGGACAACCATTTGCTTGAATGTCCTCTACTATTTCTAATTGTGCAAATTTCAAGTATATCTGCCCTGGTTTTAGGAAGTCTCTCTTTTTTCCTCATTATTTCCTGCCTCTTCAAAGGAAGATTAATTCAGTCCAATGTATATTCTTTAAAATTTGAAATATCTCTTTATATAGAAGAGGTCTTTCAATCACTGAAGCTAGAGAAACCGTCGCCCTACCTTCCTCCATCATTTACTGTCTGGGGATCTTTGTTTTCTTTGTCTATATAATGACAATAAAATTTTTTCCAACTTCCTATTTTTTAAGTTAAACTTATAACACATGTAGTGTTGAAGTACCATTTATCGCTAAGTCATATTAAGTACTAAATGTTCATTATTTAAAATCATAGCTGAACTTAAATTTCATTAGTTACTACATTTATTTGGCTATATGCTATAGAGATACAAAGAGATTATAAACTTTCTAAATATCTAGAAAAATATTCTGATCATTTTCCACCATATCCTGTGTAAAGAAGGTGTTCAATTAATATCTGTTGACTTGACTTGACTGATTGCATTGATTAGAGAACATTTTTTCAAAATGAAGCTTTGTTTGTAAGTGTGCTTCCTTCAGAAACAGGAAGACTATAATTAGCTCTTATTGTGCAGAAAATTCCTAAACCTGAATTGCTATGCAGTTCTTTTTCTTCTACCAGTATATGCTGTATATAATGCTTAAAAATAATTAGCAAGTCTTTGGAGGTAATCAGCTTTACTTCATATTCTATCTAAAATATTTTAAACAGCATTTTACTGAGTCTTGTGGTTAGAATTCTGCATGATGTTAGTCTTCACTGGAAGCAAATATCTGATGTTTTTTTCATTTAGAACAGTGACTCCCACATGCCACAGGCTGGCAAAATTAAAATCATCTGTGGTGATTATTAACATCACGGTTTGCTGGAATCCATGCCCAACTCACTCATCAGAATCTCTGGGGATGAAAGGCCGGGAAATTACGCTTTATACAAATACTTCAGGACATTGTGATGTGCAGCCAGGTAAAAGAAGCTCTCCCCTAAAAAAACAGTTAATTGGAATCACTATGTACAAAACAATGAGCAGTAAACTTTGCCACTAACTATAATATCTATTGTGATATCTCTCAAATGAGAGAAGTTTCAAGCTTTGGATTTTACTTTCACATAGATGCCTAAATGCTTCTCCAATACATTCTTTCTTACTACAAAAATAAATGATAAATGTAGAGTTTCCTATTTTTAATTAACAAAATGTTATAAATAGACTTATGGAGCCATAAAATTAAAAAGTGTGTTATTTATAGGTATGAATGCTTGCCATTACAGAATAAGCATCGATGAAATAAAAAAAATAATGCATCCGTCTATCAAGTTTAAGAATCTGATAGCAGTAACAGCTTTGAAATATATATTGATTTTATTGCTGAGTAGTATAATCATTTTACAAATTTTATGACATACCACATTTTGTTTATCCATTCACCAGTTGAGTGACATCTGGATTGTTTCCACTCTTTGGCTATTATGAATAATGCTGTTAGGAATATTCAAGTTAAAGTCTTTTGTATGGACATATGTTTTCATCTCTCTTCAGTAGATACATAAGAGTAAAATTGCTGGTTCATATGGGAATTTTATGTATTTAAGGTTTAAGAAACTGTCAAAATATGTTTATGCAAAGTGGTTTCACCATTTTATGTTCCCACCAGGAATGTATGAAGGTACCTGTTTCTCTATCCTTGCCAACACTTGTTATTACATGCTACATTAATGAATCTCAAAAACGTTGATCTAAACAAATGAAGCTAAGTGGTAAGCAAAATGCCACATATTGTAAGAATTCACGTGTATGAAATGTTCAGAAAAGACAAATCCATAGAGGCAGAATGTAAATCAGTAGTAGCCTGGAGTGGAAATAATGATTGACTACAAATGGTAATGAGGAATCTGGAGTAATAAAAAGGTTTTTTAAAAATTGAGTCACGATGATGATTTGCAACTCTATTAATTTACTAAAAACTTATGAGTTGTATAATACATTAATAATATCCAGCTAATGACATCATCTATATGTACATATATATGTAGATATGGTGTGCATGATTATGTGTAAATATATATATTCAGATCTGTATTTTCAAAACCTCTATTCTAATTATCAAGAAACAGATATCTACTAAATTAAATATAGAAAATGAATATGAAAGAGTTCATACAATTGTCAGTTTAGTGGTTATGTCAATTATTAATTTTCCTGTGGTTTCTGAAGTACAGTCTGCCCTCTGTATCCATGAGCTCCACAACCATGGATTCAACCAACTGCTGATTGAAAATATTCAGAAAGAAACAACAAAAATAACACAAATTTAGAAATACAGTATAATAACTATTTATATAACACTTTCATTGTGTTTGGGTCTTATAAGTAATCCAGATATGCTTTAAAGTATTTGGAAAAATGTGCATAGCATATATGTGAATACTACACCACTTTATGTAAGGAACTTGAGCATCCTCAGATTTCGGTATCCACCTAAGGTCTTGGAACTAATTCCCCATAGATTCCAAGGAACAACTATAGGCAATCCTTTCTTGAAAAACATATAAAAGACAGCAGGGAATGTCCAGGAAACATATCTTGCACAAAAGTATATATACATATGGAATATATATTTATATATCCCATTTTTAAATTAATACTCCATTTTCTATTGTAATTTCTTTTCTAACTTATAAGAATTTTTTAACATCTAAATATATAGGTATTATTGGTATTTTGTTGTTAATTTCAATCTTGTAGTTTTGTTATTATTTTTAAGTTTCAACATCTATTTTAGATACTATGGGTACATGTGCAGTTTTGTTACATAAGAATATTGTATGATACTGAGGTTTGGGGTACAGATCCTGTCACCCAGGTAATGAGCATAGTACCTGGTAGGTAGATTTTTGGCCCTCATCCCCCTCCCTCCCTCCTCTAGCAGTCCACAGTGTCAGTTGTTCTCATATTTATTTCCACGTATGCTCAATGTTTAGCTCCCACTAATTTCAACATTGTAATTTTAACATTGTATAGTCTGTTTTCTATCCATTCTCTAAAATTTACTGTGACCTGTCTGATTGCTCGATAATTAGGTAATGTTACTGTTCCATGAGTAGTTATAAAAATGATCTAAATCTTTTGTATCTCCAATTGTTGTTTTTTTTCTAATTTTGACAACTATCAACAAGACATGTAGAAATATTGCAGGAATTTTTGTGTATATTTAAATTTTCATATGTTTTAAATAAATACTTAGAAGTGGGATGACTAGCCATTATGCTACATCTATGTTTAACTTTAAAATACCAAGGTGTTTTTCAATAGGCTGTGCCATTGTCATATTCAGCAACGTTTTAGACTGTGAGTTGCAGCTAGGCACGGTGGCTCACGCCTGTAATACCAGCACTCTGGGAGGCTGAGGCAGGCGGATCACCTGAGGTTAGGAGATTGGGACCAGCCTTACCAACATGGAGGAAACCCCCTTCTGTACTAAAAATGCAAAATTAGCCGGGCGTCGTTGCGGGCTCCTGTTATCTCAGCTACTCGGGAGGCTGAGGCAGGAGAATTGCTTGAACCCAGGAGGTGGGGGTTGCAGTGAGGCGAGATCGCGCCATGCACTCCAGCCTGAGCAGTAAGAGCAAGGCTCGGTTTCAAACAAAAAAACTAAAAAGAAAAAAAAAATTAGAATGTGAGTAGCTTGGCATCCTCAACAACACCTTGTATGGTCATTTGGCTGTTTTAGCCAGGCTAGTACATGTGTAGTGCTGTCTATGGTGGTTTAATTTACATTCCTCTAATCACTATTATACTCAGTTTCTCCCCCGTATGTTTATTCTAATCCATATGATTTATTTAGTAAACTGTATGTTCAAATCCTTTGTCCATTTTTTACTTAAATGTCTTGTTTTCTTTTTATTGAATTTTGGGAACTTTTAATTATATTCAAGGCTTATTTTTATGTATTATTGATAAATTTCTTTATCATATATACGTATTATAAAATTATTACAAATAATTTTCTCAGTCTGTAGCTTATCTTGCTTCCCTTTCATTATCTTTTCATTGCCTTTCAAACAGTGGAAGTTTTAAATTTTGATAAAGTATAATTTAATACTTGTGATGGATCATGTATTTCATGATATAATGAAGAAATTTTTGACCCAAAACACAAATATGTGTGCCTGTGTTATCTTCCACAAGTTTTACACTGTTAGGTTATAATGAAGTCCATGAGCTCTTCTTTCTTTAGATAGGGAAATTTCTTGGATCAGGGTCTTTTGAGTGCATATGGTTGCACAATTTTTACAGCACTTGTCAAAAATAGTGCTTTCTCCATTGACTGGCCTTTGCACCTTTCCAAAATAAATGGACCATGTGTAGTTCTAATACACTATTCTGTTTCATGGATACACTTTTTCCAATTTTCACTAATAACACAATGTCTTAAACCTTGTACCTTTATAATAAATTCTGAATTCAAATAATGTGAGCCTTTAAAATTTGTTCTTTTTTCAGGAGTTTTTACTTTTCTAGTTGCTTTGAATTTTTATATAAATTTTAGACCTTGCTTGGCAATTTGTATAAAAAACCTTAGATTTTGACTGAAATGTTATTGATTCTGTATATTAATTAAGGAATATTGGGCAACATTTAAAATATTTTGTGTTTAGATCTGTGAACACAGTATATTTCTCAGTTTATTGAGATTTTTATTCTTTTCATCAGTATCTTATAGTTTTCAGCATAAAGATAATGCACATATTTTGTTAGATTTCTGAGTATTTTCTAATTCTTATGCTACTATAAAGGGTTTGTTTTTACATTTCAATTTCCAATTGTTCATTGCTATTCATGGAAAAACAACTGACTGTGCATCCTATGACCTTGGGAAATTCCATTATTAGTTTTAGCAGCTTTTGGTGTAGATTCTTTAAAATTTTTAGATAGACAATAATGTCATCTTGAAGAGAGCCAGCTTTACTTCTTGCTTTCCAATATGTACGCCTCCTATTTCCATCTTTTTATTTCACTGGGCAGTACCTCTAGTATGATGTTAAGAGATGTGGTGAGAATAGACATTGTAGAAAACCATATTTCCCACATTATGTTTTTAACTATAGGCTTTCTATACTTTTTATAAGTTTGAAAATGTTTCTAATCCCAGTTTTGTATAACTATTTTAATAATGAAATTATAATAAGTTTTTTTCTGTGAATTTTCTGATAATATCTTATTTTTCTTCTTTAGTTTATTAATATGGTGATTACACTGATTGTCAAATATTGAAGAAGACTCATATTTCTAGGATAAGTACCACTGTTCATAATATATGTTTATAAACAAATATATTGCCAGATTAAATTTCCTGATATTTGGGGATTGTTTTTGCCTCTCTGCTTATAGGGAGTATTATTTTGTGTTTTTTCTTTTTCTTGTAATATCACTTGCTGTTTTGATATCAGGGTAAGGCTAGCCTTGTAAAATGATTAGAAAGTACTAATTTCTCTACTGTTTTCTCTTTTTTTGTTTTAGACGGAGCCTCACTCTGTCACCCAGGCTGGAGTGCAGTGGCGCAATCTCAGCTCACTGCAACCCTGGCTTCCCAGCAGGTTCAAGTGATTCTCCCGTCTCAGCTTCCCAAGTAGCTGGGACTACAGGCGTGCACCACCACACCTGGCTAATTTTGTATTTTTAGTAGAAATGGGTTTTCTCCATGTTGGCCTGGCTGGTCTCGAACTCCTAATGTCAGGTGATCCCACATCTCAGTCTCCCAAAGTTCTGGAATTACAGGCCTGAGGCACTGCACTCAACCTTCTTTTTCTTCTTCTTCTTCTTTTTTTTGAGACAAAGTCTCTCTCTGTCGCCCAGGCAGGAGTGTAGTGGTAGTGGTGTGATCTGGGCTCACTACAACCTCTGCCTCCCATGTTCAAGTGACTCTCCTGCTTCCGCCTCCTGAGTAGCTGGGATTACAGACACCCAACACCATGCTCCCACCTGGCTAATATTTGTATTTTTAGTAGAGACAGGGTTTCACCATTTTGACCAGGTTGGTCTCAAACTCTTAACCTCAGGTGATCCGCCTGCCTCGGCCTCCAAAAGTGCTGGGATTATAGGTGTGAGCCAACCGTGTGCAGCCTTCTCTACTGTTTTCTAGAGAAGTTGTGTAGAATTTGTATTACATTTTCCTTTAATATTTCATAGCATTTACCTGTGAAGATACCTGGTTAAAGTGTTTTGCTTGAATATATATATTTTGACTATGAATACAAATTATTTAATAATTAATAATGATAGAACTATTCAGGTTAGCTATTTTATTTGAGTAAGCTTTGATATCTTTGGTGTCTTTCAAGAAATGTGTCCATTACACCTAAATTATTGAATTTATGACCATAAAGTTGTTTGCAATAAACATTCCTTTTACTTTTACTCTCCATATAATATTTAGTGGTATTTATTCTCTTTATATTCCTGTTTTGGCAATATGTATTTTCTCTGTGTTTTTTTGTTCAGTATGACTAGAAGTTTAATAATTTTATTGATCCTGTCAAAGAACAAGCTTTTACTTTTATTGATTTTTATTTTCATTTTTAACTCCCCTGATTTTTACTCCTATATTTCTATTCTTCTGTTGTTTGGGTTTAGTGTCTCTTCTTCATGTGTTTTCCTAAGATAGAAGCTAAATAATTAATTTTAGACCTTTATTTTTATCTAATGTAAGCATTTCATACTGTAAATTATATTTAAATATTGCTTCAGTTGTGGATATTAAGTTTCATTCAATTCAAATTGTTGCACTACTTTTTATAACATTTAGAATTGTTATCAATTCTTTGTAAATTTATCTCTTTATCATTGTGTATTCTTGTTTGTTAATATTTTTTCTGCAGTGTGCTTTGTAAACACTAATAGTGCTAAATATGCATTGTTTTAAATACTGTTTGCATAATGTATCTTTTTCTATCTTTCAAAATGTCTTCAAATTTAGCTTCTTACAAACAGTATATAGTTGAAGATACTTTTTTATTGGATTAGCTAATCTGTTGTTGTATCTGGTGTTTTAAAACAATTTACATGTAATTAATTATATGGAAGGAAAAAAATCTACCATCTTGCCAGTCATTTTGATCTGTTCCATCTAAGACTTGCTCCTTTTTCCCTCTTTTCTGCTTGATTTTGGAATTTTAAACATTTTAGTCTGTTTCTTTTCAATATTGACATTATTTGCATCTTCAAATGATAAATTGTTATCTGAGAACTTAAACACCTTTAATTTAAACAATTTATCATCCAATATCATTGTGCTGCTTTACATCATTGTTCTTGTAAGCACCTGGACAGCCATAAAGAAAAGCTTGTAAGTAATTGTTTATCCTGTGTCTCTAACACTAATGAATTCTGTATTCTCATTTTATACTGCATTTGGTCCTTAAAAGTTTTAGTTGAACTTTGTTATTTACTTGTATGGTGATTAGTGTCTGGTTTTGGTTTTTTGTTTGTTTTTTTATTTTTTATTTTTTTGAACTCTGTCACAGGTGAGCCATTGTTCATTGATCATCTCTTCTTAGATTTCAGTCTAGTTGCTTGCCCTGTGACCTCCTCTATGCTAGATTAAATAACAGTTATAATTTTGTAAATTCTCAGTCTTTTCTTGTAGTTAGGATGGGGAGATGCTCTTTCAACTTTATATGTCCTAGCTAGAAGATAGAAATCATGAATTTTTAAATCTTTGCTTACCTGGTTACTTTTTTCAACTTGTCTTTTTTTTTTTTTTCAATTTAAAAAACAGTTTGAGACCTAGGATGATATTATTTCAATGAGACAGTAGTTTCATTTGATTTTCCAGGTCACTGGAAACATTATCTTTTTGCATGACTTTAATACTATTTCTGGAATTGAGACCTTCTGGCCTACTCAGATGTTATAAAGCTCAGCAACATTCTATGCAAGATATTTATTTACTTCTGCATGAGTTTCCCCTCCGCCTATGTTGTATAAGGTTAAGGATTTTTCTCCTGTCTCATCTTGTTTGTAAAATAAAAGCTTCAAGCCTCCAGGTTCAGCAGATTCTTTCAAGACAGGCTTCAGGTTTTAATACTCTCTTACCTCTATAAGTGTGGCTTTGGACTGATTTTTGGTCTCTTCTAGAAACCATATTAACATATAAACCTAAAGCAAATATAAACAAAATTTAGAGTGGATTTCCATGTACCTACCACCTAAATTTTACTACCAACAATTTAGTAAGCTTGTGTCATCGTACGTCTAATCATTTCATTATTCATCCATCTTATTTTTAATGCATTTAAAACTAAATTTTTGACATCACTAAACTTTCCACTTAAATCTATCAGATGCGTACCATTAAATGGAACTCAATTTACAGACATGAAGTGAAGCATGACCTGTTTACAAGGTATTGCATTGGGTCACCAAACAATAAAGTTGGGTGCAGTCTAGTAGTACAATTCAGATATTCAGATATTTTCGGACAAAGCCAGAGTTCTCAGATTTTATGCAATAGGTGAGAAACAATCAATGTAAGTTTGATGTATGCATGTGTACAGGAAAAATATGGGGTATTGCTAACAGAATTAAAACATAACTTTAAGATTAATTGGGCAATTCTTCAGGTAGCAGAAATTATGTAATAGAGGCTGAGAGGAGAAAGCACAGTGATTCAAACTTGATGGGAGAGAAGTCTTGGCCACAGTTAAGACTATGGGAAGAGAGAAATTGATTGAGGTATAGACTATTAGATGAAAAGAATAGCCAAGGTATTTAGTAACTGACAGGATAAATGTATGAATGATGACAGTCTTAGTTAATGAAATATAATATCTCCAGGGTGGCTATAATAAAATCTTAAGTTTTAAATCAATTAAATAAATTGTCCAGTTCATGTAGACAGATATAAATAATATAAAATCATATGGACATGCAAAGGTGATTAATTTCACACCTGCTTGTTTTCCAGATGAAGTGATTATTGAGCCTACTATTTTGGGAAGAGTAATCTGTTAATCTAAAAATGAATATATCCTCAAGATATTTATTTTACTTTTTTATTAGTTGGGCTTCCTTTTTTTGTTTGTTTGTTTGTTTTTCTGTTTTTTTTTTTTCACTTTTTATTGTCAACCCTCAGGGGTTTATCACAAAACCTGCCCTGCTCTTGGAAAGTTATATTCCTGCTTAGCATATCTTATTTTAATACATGAACATCTGCTAAGGGTTGTTTTAGAAATCCTCCATTCACAGAGTTCAACTGCTTTTAATATTTTACTTTCTAACTTTACATTATCTTCCTGAGTTATAGAACAGTCATATTTTAGCTTAAGAAACAATTACTTCTGATGAAACTTTAATATTCAAATTGATAATCAACAGGATTTATTGCGTACCTATTATATGCTCAATACTTTAACGGGCCCTGAGGATGAGAAAGATATATGATATTCTCCTTATCCTGAAGGAGTTTACAACCTAGTTGGAAGAAAGAAAACACATAACCCAAGCAAAGTGAGCAAGGCAAGGTATTGCATCATTAAAAAGTTTATTGTGTGGTGTACTGCATGGCATTACTGAGGGCAAAAAAGAGGACTGAAGGACAAAAAAAGAAAGGTTTCACAGGGGTGTAACTTAATTAAAGATATAGGCTTTGGGAAGAGAAAAATTAAATTACACAGCATTACAGCCAAGGGAAACACAAAGTGTATCATCTCAGGACAGGATTATAGAAATGCTTAACTTTTATTGCTATCTGTCCCACGTTATTCTTAATTTCTTTTTTTAGATTAATATAGTGGGAGACTTTAACACCCCATTGTCAGTATTAGACAGATCAACAAGACAGAAAATTAACAAGGATATCCAGGACTTGAACTCAGACCTAGACCAAGAAAACCTAATAGACATTTACAGAACTCTCCACCCCAAATCCACGGAATATACCTTCTTCTCAGCACCACATCACACCTACTCTAAAATTGACCACATAATTGGAAGTAAATCACTCCTCAGCAAATGCAAAGGAACGGAAATCATAACAAATAGTCTCTCAGACCACAGTACAATCAAGTTAGAACTCAGAATTCAGAAACCAACTCAGAACCGCACAGCTTCATGGAAACTGAACAACTGGCTCTTGAATGTTGACTGGATAAACAATGAAATGAAGGCAGAAATAAAGACGTCCTTCGAAACCAATGAGAAAGAAGACACAACATACCAGAATCTATGGGACACATTTAAAGCAGTCTCTAGAGGAAAATATATAGCAATAAGTGCCCACATGAGAAGCAAGGAGAGATCTAAAATTGACACCCTATCGTCAAAATTGAAAGAGCTAGAGGAGC
>CAUYLG010015816.1:0-99138 GCA_963573385.1 Cacajao melanocephalus
ATATTTTATTGTGTTGTGTTGTGTTCTTTTCTGTTCTTATATTTAATTATATTTTTTGTTATTTTATCTTTTATTATATTATATTTTACTCTCTTCTCTTCTCCCCTCCCCTCCCCTCCCCTCCCCTCTCCCTTCCCTCTCCCTTCCCCTGTCCCTCCGTTCCCCTGTCTTCTCCTCTTCTCTTCTCTTTTCTTTCTTTTCTTTTTTTTTTTTTTTTTTTGAGACGGAGTTTTGTTCTTGTTGCCCAGGCTGGAGTGCAATAGCACGATCTTGGCTCTTTGCAACCTCTGCCTCCTGGGTTCAAGTGATTCTCCTGCGTCAGCCTCCTGAATAGCTGGGATTACAGGCATGAACCACCATGCCCGGCTAATTTTGTACTATTAGTAGAGATGGGATTTCACCACATTGGCCGGGCTGATCTCGAACTCCCGACCTCAGGTGATCTGTTCGCCTTGGCTTCCCACAGGTGCTGGGATTATAGGCAGGAGCCACCGTGCCTGGCACCCTTTCTTGCTTTATTATTTACTGCACTTTGTAGCATGTCAAAAAATATTGTTATTCATTTGTTTGCCTGTTTCCCTAGACTGTAACTCCATGGAAGGCAGGTAGGGAATTTTGTCACTTTGATCCAGTCCTGTAGTCTGGTTACTAGTACCTGGCATAGAGTAGACATACAATAAATATTTTTCTAATTATTGTGATTCGTTTCAGTTGATTTCTCCTTTTATATCTCAATTTTTGTCCTGATTTTATTTATAACTACTTGACATAAAATGTCATATTTTAGTACAAGTATTTCTTTTATCATAACATCTAGCTTGATGTTTTTCTTTTAAACTTGACAATAATAGTGTCTCCTCATTTTTTTTTTCTTAACACAGTTTTGTTAAATATCTTCTTTAAAATTGTCTCTGTCTTCTTTTGGTTTTTACATCTTGGATTTTGTATTTTTTTTCTTAATACAAACTGAGGTTCTTTTAATAAGTTAGGGTAATTTGCTTTTGTTTTTGCATTTATATTACTAAGGTGTTTTTTTAAACCATGATCCTTAAGAATTACACTCAGTGCCTTTTGATTTATTGGACATGACATTTCTTTTATATCTTCAAATGGTTTTGAGTGTAACATCTGACCTAAAGCATTTCTCATGACCTATTTATATCATTGCTTCCATTCTCAGTCCTTTTATTATTCTGTACTACCTCACAATGCAGTGAATTTCGTTTCATTCCTTCCTGCTGTAGCACACACTATCTTGTTTACTAAACTTCTGTCTCCAGACTTTGCACCCTAGGTTTGTCCTATTTTACGTTAAAGTTTCAGCTCCACTGCTTTCTCTGTGAAGGTTTTTGTGACTCTCCAGAAATCTTAGGCACTTTTCCTGTGTATTCTTACTGCACTATATGTCTATTTGTAGGCATTTTCTTCTTATACTGTAGTGTACTTTCCACCGTCCTTGGCATACAGAAAGTACTCAACATATCTTAGTTATGTTTTTCTTCTTTCTTTTTTAAAGACTGTGGGTCTCACTCTGCCCAGATTTTAGCACAGTGGTACAAACACAGCTCACTGCAGCCTCCACCTCCTGGTTCAAGGGATCTTCTCACCTCAGCTTCCCAAGTAGGAGGGACTACAGGCATGTACCAGCCTGTATACAGTTTTTAATTTTCTTTGAGATGGTGTCTTGCTGTGTTTTCTAGACTGGTCTTGAACTCCTGGGCTCAATTGATCCTCCTGCTTCGGCCTCCCAATGTGTTTGAATTACAGGCATGAGCCACAATACCCGGCCTCATTTTCCTTCTTCATATTATTTTCTTTTATAACTTAAGTTATACTCTCTATACTCCAGACCCAATTTTCTTGGGTATAATGTGCATAAATGAGTTTATTTTTATGACTTTTTTTCTTATTATTTTATTTTTCAACGTACATGGAGGTCTGCTTTTGTTTCAGCAGGCACTCCACTTAGAAATATGTGCAGTCTTCTTCCTCTTCCTTGATGTTGTCGTGACTTCTTATCCTTGGCATTTTCTTTTTTTTTCCCCTGGGACAGAGTCTCACTTTGTCACCCAGGCTGGAGTGCAGTGGTGCAATCTCGGCTCATTATAACCACTGCCTCCCAGATTCAAGCAATTCTTCTGCCTTAGCCTTCTGAGTAGCTGGGACTACAGGTGCGTGCCAGCATGCCTGGCTAATTTTTTTTTTTTTTTTTGTATTTTTAGTAGAAACGGGGTTTCACCATGTTGGTCAGTCTGGTCTTAAACTCGTGACCTCGTGAACCTCCCAAGTACTCGGATTACAGGTGTGAACCACCACAGCTGGCCATTGTTGGCATTTTCTTTCCTCTTCTTCACTTAGTGTAGCTGTCCACTTAATAGTAAAATAAGTACTAGTTACTTCTTTGTCCACTTAGTGTAGCTGTCCACTTAATAGTAAAATAAGTACTAGTTACTTCCACAGGTACTTTTCCATACTTCAATTCCTCACTTAAAGGTATGTTTCTTGTCTTTTCCATTCACCCTCTGAACCATGCCTTCTGTTTCTCTCCCTACAGATAGTACTTGGTTTTACATGATCAGGATTGGCAAAAAATTTAAGTTGTTGGTGAGAATGTGGAAAAATGGGTCCTCTTCTGAAGAACATTGGCTCTTTTCTATTTGTTAATATTTTCTTTTTTTGGAGTTTCTATTTAGAAATTCTCATTTTTATCCTAGTGTTTTGTTTTTAATGTATATTATAATGTATTACATTCACATGATCTAACAATTCTTCCTTCATTCTGTTGATCAGTACTTGTCTTACTTATATAACACAACCTTTTCAGTTGGGTCAGGTGTTGTTTTTGTTTTCTTCTTAGGAATTTTAGGCTTTGGAGACCTTGTCTTACAGGAGACTTTTTGAAGTCATTTTCCATATATGTTCTTAATTGCAGAGATCCTGAATGTTGTTTTGGGAAGGGGGTTGGTAGGTCTGCCTGGAGATTTTACCGAAGGTTCTACCTTTCATTAATTTTGTAATCAATCCAAAATTAGTACCATTTCAAAAATGATTTTGAAAGCATAATCTGTCTCTTCTCCATACAAAAGTCATGTAGTAAGAAATATAATAATATAATTGGTAACGAACTCCTTGCCATGTGCTTTCGGGAAGGGAGCAGATTATATGCAATAGTCATTTGGTTTGTCAAATCCTGTATCATTGCACAAATAAATACGGTAGATGGTAAGATTTACTTCTCCTTTAAATATTCTGGCCATGTTTTTATGACTTTCTTACTGATCTCACATTACTTTTAATAAAAATTATGGGGTGTATGTAATTCCTGTATATTACTTCCAAAGTAATTATAGTTTTTGGAAAACTCCTTTATAGCAAATATTTATAAAAAGAAAAATCCTTCCAAAAAATTAATGTTTTCATTTTTCCTTGTTACCCTGAAGTCCTTGTGCTTTTGCATATATAGATATATGTACAGAGTGGAATGTAATATATTTATTTTTAAATTTAACATTGTGTCTTAAATTTTAGCCATGTTAACTGCTAGCCAACTCAATACGACAACAAAAGGAAAACATTATCATTTTGAAAATGATATGAGTGTTAACTAGGAAAATTAAAGAGAATCATCAAAATATTACCTTTAATAAGGCTTCAGTAAGATTACTGGATATGAAGTAAATAAACAAAAAAACCCAATAGTATACCAGTAATCGTATATTAGAAAATAGGATAACATGAATGACCCTAGTCACAAAATAAAATATTATAATTTACTTTATAATAGTAAATCTAAGAGAAGATATGCAATGGCCTTAGAATTAAAAGATATTAAAGCAGCTCTAAATAAATAGGAGCTGTATATGTTACTGAATGGGAAATCTGAATATTAAAAATAATTTAAAGTTTCCTAAACTAATTTATCAATTTGTGCAATTCACAAATGAAACAACAAAACCAAGAGTGTTTGGCATGAAACTTGACAGAGTGATTCTAAAATTAACCAAGGAAATAGAATTAATGGGGTTAGCAGGATGTATTATAATGCTGTGGCATTTGAATTGGTGTAGCATTGGCACAGGGATAGAGAAATGCACCATCAAAACAGAAGAGAGTCCACAAAAAGAGACCTCCACATGCATGAGAACTTGTTTTTGACATTGTATACAAGTCAGTAATTCAAAAGTATTGATGGCTATTTAAGTAATAGTGGGACAGTGTAATAAAAATATATTTCTGTAACTTCTAGATGAATTAAAGACATTTAATTCTATTTTAAAGGAACACTTCTAAACTTTTAGAAGAAGATATAGGAAGACATCTGTATGATATTGGAGATTGGGAGGGCTTTTGAGCAAAACACCCAAATTATAAATTTTACCATGTTAAAATTTTCAAATACAGATGTATAAAAAATATACCTTAAATAAAAGTCAACACAAGGTACAGACTGAGAATAAACTCAGACATATATGCCTAATGAACAGTTAATAGCCATAGTATATAAAGAAATTCTACCTTGTCAGTAACAATGAAGAAAAAGACCTATTAGAAAAATGGACAGAACGTAAGTGGGTAAGAGCAGTATACAAATTTAAATTCTCTAATTATCAGGGAAAGCTCAGTGAAAGGAACAAGATGACAGTTTATATTTTTATATTAGTAATAATTTAAAGGCAAAGCTGTGGCAGCCAGCAGAGCCCCATACATTACTGTGGGTTGTAAAATTGTTAGAACTTTGGAGAGATGTTTGACTTTCTCTAAGGATGTTGAAAGATGCTTCAACTTAAACTTTCAGCAGTTCCCATTCTAGAGGTCCCTAGAGAGACTTTGACATGTTTCTAAAGGTGTGAAAGGAAGGTTCATCATATCATTGTTTTTAATAGCAAAATATTGGAAATCTAGACATCAATCAACAAATTCTGGTGTATTCAAAATGGAAAATCATACAGAAGCTGTTTATCAAGGATCTATAATTTTTTGTAGCAACAAGGAGAAATCTTGATAATAATTTTTTTAAGTGAGAGAAAGTTTATTAAGAAAGTAAAGGAATAAAGAATGGCTGTTCCATAGGCAGAGCAGCATGGGCTGCTCGACTGAGCCTACTTAGAGTTATTTCTTGATTATATGCTAAACAAGGGGCAGATTATTCATGAGTTTTCTGGGAAAGGGGTAGACAGTTTCCAGAACTGAGGGTTCCTCCCCTTTGTAGGCCATGTAGGGTAACTTCCAGACGTGGCCATGGCATCTGTAAACTGTCATAGTGCTGGTGGGAGTGTCTTTTAGCATGCTAATGTATTATAATTAGCATATAATGAGCAGTGAGGACAACCAGAGGTCACTTTGATTGCCGTCTTGGTTTTGGTGGGTTTTGGCTGGCTTCTTTACCACAACTGTTTTATCAGCAAGGTCGTTATGACCTGTATCTTGTGTGGACCTCCTGTCTCATCCTGTGACTTAGAATGCCTAACCTCCTGGGAATACAGCCCATACGTGTCAGCCTTATTTTACCCAGCTCCTATACAAGATGGAGTCACTCTGGTTTCAACACCTCTGACATATTTCTCTCTTCCCTTTACAAGGGAGCCCTTAATCCTAAGGGTTGTAGAGGGACAAAAATCAATCTTTTGTAACTTCCTCAGGCGGAATAGGGGCAATGATATTCTTGCCCACCTGTTAGGGTGTCTTGTATCCAGGGTGGAGAGGAGCTCAGTCAGAAACCAGAGTTCTGACAAAAGGTGATATCCAGAGGCAGCCAATTGGTGCTGCACTGTTTCCTTTGGGTCGAAGTCTCCTTAGTATAGTCCGTCCTTAGTTTGCTGGGAAGATGTTACTGGAAAGGGTTCCCAATTCAGACCCCAAGAGAGGGTTCTTGGATCTTGCACAGGAAAGAATTTAAGGTGAATCTGTAAAGTGAGAGCAAGTTTATTAAGCAGGTAAAAGAATGAAAGAATGGCTACTCCATAGAGCAGCCAAATCCTGATGATAATTTTGTGTGAAAAAAGAAAGTTGCAAAAGGATGTATTCCAAATGATGCCATCTATATAAATTTCATAAACACACAGTACTATCATGGGTCTATTTCCATTTTGTAAAAGTTTAACAAAATTTGTTGGGAAGAGTGCATAGCATTCTTAGGAAGAAAGTTCCTCTGGAGAGGCCAAGAGAAGCATGGAATGGGAAGTTGGTATTTTAGCTATATTCCTAATGTTTCATTCCTTTTTGAAGTGTAGCAAATGTGACAGATTAACAGTTATTAAATCTGGATGGTGAGTATGTTTTTGCATGTGTCAAGTATTTTATAATCAATAGTTTTCAGATTATCACGTAGCAGTTTCCGGTTAAATATGTTGGATTGAACATGTGCAGTTATTTCCATTCCCCCCTGAAGCCCTGTGTCAGTGTTATTCAAGGAATATAGAAACATAAAAATTTACAAGGGCAGGTAAGGGGAAAAGACATAAGAGCAGATTTGAATGATCAACATCATTTTGGTCAGCAGAGAGAGGGGCATGAATTTTAATTTAACTTATTTAGTGATGTGAAAAGAGTGGCTTGAATGGCTTTACTGAGGGATTCTAGAGAGTGTTGGCCCTATGCAGCCTCAGGATTGGAGGGCTGCAAGTAGCTGGGAAGATTGCACCAAGGGGTGGAATTAGTTTTAGGTAGATATATGGGGTCCTTTCCCTAACTCTTGTGTAATTATAGAGGCTCTGGAAATAGAAATTATTTGAAGTATTTTTTGCTGAGATTTGTTCCCAGGATGCTGACAGTCAGACAGGAAATGGAACCATTCTTTTTCAGACACTGAAATGTATCCTAGAAATGAACTACAAATACTGGCATTTGTGGATCCCTCAGTATAGAAGAGGAAACCCTTTGTCTGATTTAAGAAGGAATAGAATTTATAGAAATAATATTTAGTGCCTTATAGAATCACTGGAAAGGCTGTAGAAATGGGTTTGAAAAATGGACAAAAACAAGGGAGGCCAGGTAGCCAAGACAACAGTCGTTCCCATAGGTAGACTGGTGTGGTGTTGCCCTTGAACACTGGATGTTTAGTTTGACGTCACCACTAGCACTTTCCTGAGGGTGCCAGTGTGCACCATGGGCACTGCTTCTGCCACCACCTTCCGTGTAAATGGATTCACCTCTTTCTTGCTTTCTTTAGACACTACTCTTGATTCAGAGTCGGGGACGTACATGTCTCATTGTTTGAGGGGCAGATTGTGTGTCTGCTCCCTATCTGTAAGAATGGCTGGGTTAAGTAACATTTTGTCATTTTTAGCTTCTATTATGGAAGGCAGACTTTGTATCAGGAAAGGAGATTTCCTGGATGTAGATACAAAGTTTAGAGGATAAGCAGATGTTGGGAAGTTATACTGTTTTCCCCTCTGTCCCGTTTCCCCAGGTAAACCAACTGGATCTCTACTCATTCTGTTTCATGAAGTCTGTTTAGTAGTCAACAAGCCCTGTCCCACACAGAGCTTCAGTCTGCTATTTTTTCTTTCTTTTTTTAAATCTGTTTATTTATTTTTGAGATGGGGTCTCACTCTTTCACACAAGTTGTAGTATAGTGGCATGACCTTGGCTCACCGCAACCTCCACCTCCCAGCCTCAAGCAATCCTCCCACCTCAGCCTCTCAAATAGCTGGGACCAGAGGTGCACGCCGCCATGCCCGGCTAAAGTTTTGTATTTTTGGTAGTTATGGAGTTCTGCCACATTGCCCAGGCTGGTCTTGAACTCCTGAGCTCAAGAGATTCAGCCACTCGGCCTCTCATAGTGCTGGGATTACAGGCGTGAGGTACCGTGCTTGGCCCAGTCTGCTATTTTAATGCCTCAATTTTAAATACAAAAGGATAGCCTATAGCAGAAATATGAGCAAAACTTACCATGTGAAAGACAGTGATAAAAACAGAAGAAAAGTAAATTTGGGGACTATATAGATACTGAAGATGAAAAGAAAACATAAAATATTAGTTTATTAGAATGAGAAAAAATGCTTCATTCATAATCAACAATAGAATTAAAAAAATTTTTTTTTATTTTATTTTGAGCCTGTTGCCCAGGCTGGAGTGCGTTAGTGCCATCTCGGCTCACTGCAACCTCTGCCTCCTGGGTTCAAACAATTCTCCCTGCCTCAGCCTCCCAAGTAGCTGGGATTACAGGTTCGCGCCACCACGCACAGCTAATTTTTCTATTTTTAGTAGAGGCAGGATTTTACCATGTTGGCCAGGCTGGTCTCGAACTCCTAACCTCAGATGACCTGCCTGCCCCGGCTTCCCAGAGTGCTGGGATTACAGGCACGGACCACCATGCCTGGCCAGAATGATTTTTTTAAACAGGAGAAACAGAGAACACAAAATTTCTTCAAAATTGAGCCCAAGAATCAATGTGAAAGATTAAATAGTCTGGTTGGAAAATGAGGTTTTAAAAGGTCTCTCAAATACCCAAGAGAAAAAGACAAAGAAATAGAAGGTGCAAGAGAAAAAATAAGAAAGTGTTCAGGAGGCCCAGTATCCAATGAATAGAACATTTACAGAGTGGAAGAACAAAGAAAAAGGAAAAGGAATTAATCAAACAGTAATGAAATAAAATTTCCCTCAACTGAAAGTCAAAAAGATCCACTAAGTGTCCAATACAAGGACCTTAAAAAGAACAACACAAAGAATACATCAGATTAAAGAGATAATCCTAAAACAATCCAGAAAAAGAGCATATATTTTAAAAACTGGAATCAGAATCTTTTGAGCTGCTCAGTTGCAACAGTAAAAGCTAGAAGTTAATGAAATAATACCTTTGTCTTAGTCCATTTTCTGTTGCTTACAAAGAATACCTGAAACTGGATAGTTTATTTTAAAAAGGAATTTATTTCACATGGTTATGGAGGCTGAGAAGTCCAAGGTCCAAGGGCTGCACCTGGCGAGGGCCTTGTTGCTAGTGGCCATTCTGCAGCATCCTGAGAAGGCAGTGCAGGGCATCACATGCTGAGGGGCTGAGCCTCCTAACGTGCTAGCTCAGGTCTCTCTTCCTCTTCTTATAAAGCTACCAGTTCCACTGCCATGATAGCTGATTAATCCATTAATCTATGGCTGGATTAAGCCATTCACGAGGACAGCTCTCATGATTCACTTACCTCTTAAAGGCCCCTCCTCTCAATACTGCCACATTGGGGATTAAGTTTCAACAGCAGTTTTGGATTGTACAAATATTCAAACCATAGCAACCTTGAAAATTTTAATGGTAAATGTTTTACTCTCTGTAGTTTTATGCCCAGCCAACTGTCAGTCAGTTTAAAGCTAGCCATGTCAAGACTCAAAGCTTTTACCACCCATACACCCCTTCTTAGGCAGTTAGTAAATGAAGAAGGTAGTAGTCCATCCTGGTGAGGGAGTGAACTAAGAAAAGAAGAAATGAAATCTGGGAGACATGGGAGTCATCCAGGAGAGAAAGAAGGAAATGTCAAGGTGGTGATTGGTGGGATGTTCCCAGGAATGCCTCTTCAGAAGACCTAGAAATGAAAAGCTAGATTGGGGCATGAGGAGAGCTCTAGGAGAAAGGTCTTCAGGGAAGAGAAATGGAATTTATAGGAACCTGTTGTTTTTGACTGTGTGGAAACAATACCAAGAATTTTTTGCTTCTTTTGTTGTATGTAGGAAAAATTAAACATAGGTATAATAGAAATCAAGCTAATGAAAATAAATAAAACATTTATTAAGTTCAGGAAAAGCAAAGTAGGCAACTGAGCAAATATAGCCATAGTAACATAAATCCTGATATATATATAGCTATGTGATATAACTAATATATACACATGTGAACATACATACATAAGTAGGTCCATAGAATGGGGCAAGGAAATGAGAGAGACACTTAATGGAAATGTGCTGATTTCTCATCTTCCACAACAGGACTTCAACAGTTACTATAAAAGATTGATGAATTAAAAAGTAGCAATATGAGCATGTTATTAAGGTATAAGGAAATAGTGAAGGAAACAGTGCTATGAATTGAAAGTGGCTGTAAGCATCTTTGCACAGTTCTTAATAGATTGTAAAATCACTGCTCAGTGTTTGTTGTACCACCTGTTTTCCTATTCAAATGTGGTTGACATTTATGATTAAGCCTCTACTAAGGACTAAGTATCCTAAAATCAAAGAAGATGCAGTTCCTGGCCTGAAGCACTTACATTTCAGTGGGTGGCGCATCAGAAAACTGAACAATCACAGTGTGTTCTTTGTGATTGTCTTTTGGGAACCAAAGATGTGGAGAAAGTTTGGGACCTCAAGAGAGAGCGGATGTTTACAGCTACACAAGGAAAGGGCAAACCAGCAGAGCTCCTGGGACCTGCTGCAGGAGGAAAGATCCCTGAAAGCTGTGCGGAGGAAAATCCCTCCTGCTTTTTCACAACTATGCATTTCCAAATGTTGAAAGAGAGATTGCAGAGCTCAACAACATGAATATTTTCTGGTTTACTCACCAATGGTTTTTCTCTCCCTAAAAGGAAAAAATATCCATTATCTCTTGCAACATGCCTGTTTTAACTGTGTCACTGTTAACAGTGGGTAATGGCATTCCAATACTTCTTCCTAATGGGTATAGTGTTGTTTTGATTTGTATGTCTTTGTTGCTTATTATACTCATGATTGTTAGGACACTAGATCGGCCTTTTCTTGTGCTTGTGTTACAGAACTTTTCTTATTTCAACATATTCTTTCTTTAAAACTTGTTTTAACTGCAGTGATGCCAGAAAGTTTCAAAAAGACAGTTCCTCCCTTTTTCTTGGCAGCAGATCTGGTGTTAGAAGGTAATAACACATAGTGAAATCATGATTTATTTAGAGTAGAAATTTTTATTTCTAAAGCAAAAATCTTGATTTTTTAACTGCCATAAATTTAAGGGATGCTGTAAAAAGAATAAGGTGGGATAGGGGTGGGGGTGGAAGGGGCGGACAACTTCCTGAAAGAGAACATACCCCAGTGCAATCTTGAAGGAGGAGTAATGGGTGGATAAGAATAAAACAGGAGGCGGAGGGAAGAGGACTGTATGAAGTTGTATTCCTGCAGAAGTTACCACGTGGCTTCTCCTGAAATCTCATGAGAACCTGGTGCATTCAAGAAATTGTTAGCTGGTTTCCTTTCCCTTTGACTGGAGCTCAGGGTTCAGGGAGCATGGTGGGAAGAGTGTGGAGGGATTGAGCTGTTAATTAGGGAGATTTATCTTGCACTTAGGAAATTTTGATATTATGAAAACAGAGAAGTTATTGTGAGCATGTAACCAAAAGAGTGTAAGAGTCTTGTTCTCATATGCACCTTATAAACAGTCTTGAATAGGCAAAGTGATCAGTTTTTAAAATGAGCATTATTGCAGACACACAAGACTACATTTTAAGATCAAACTTACTATTCTGGCTAGAGGATTTATTTTACTTTGTCACAAAAATGAAAAGATTGGCCAAAAAAAACAAAAGTCTTCCTGCCACAGGTTTTATCTTTGAATACTTGGTTGGTTTGCATTTTGATTAACTTTTTTTCTAGTTTGTTAATAAGCATTTAAATGATCAAGTTAATACATTTGTGAGGAAAATCTCACTGAGAAATCAGAGATTTTTAAGTTTAAGGGACTAGATTAAAATAATTTTATTTGAAAGTTACACATATGTATGTATATTTGCGTATGTGTACAGTTTTTTTAAAAAACTGGAAGGATGTGGTGTGCGTTAAAGAAATTTTGTTTGATCCTTCTTTCATTTCTGTTGACAAGTTGCCAGAATTACTTGTATAAGACTTCTATTTTTGGAGCCATCATATAAATAAAGGATTTAAAATGTGTCCAATATGAAGCATTTCATCCAGCGTTTTACGTCAGCTTTGAATGGGAGGAGGTACTTCGCTGCTTCTGAGCATAAGCAGATTCTTTGGCTCTTCATCATCCACCCCTCTGCCTTTCTTTTTCTGGCTCTGTAAATACTTAAGTCTCAGCAGAAGTGACTGTCCCTTGTGCTGGAACCTTTCTCTCCTCTGTCCTTATCATTCAGTGTCTTACTGTCGGTGCCCCCAGCCCACACACAGTGCCTGGAAGAATATGTGTACTATTAGGAGTGTCTGCCGTTGTGCTTGGGATTCGGTCATGTTGAAGATGTACGCTTTTCACTTTTTCTGTGCTATTTCAGTTTTTAACATATTCAATAAGCGTATAACTCGGTTTAAAAAATGACTTTGTAAAAGGCCAAATGAGAGACTTTTGTGGGGAGAAAAATTGAGAGTGAAAGGTAAAAATTATTTTGAAGATCATTAATTTGATGGTAATTGTTTTTAATTTCTGGTTTCTATTGTCTCTCTCTTCAATGCTGTATTAACCACACTGCCTTCCATTGTCCTGTGAAAATGTGTAGGATTTACTTTGGTAGGATTTTAAATAGTTGATTCTATTGTGGATTAGTTTCTGCCTTTTAGTTATTTCATTGTGACGGTGTCTTACCCAGTTCTGTGTCACTTCTTATTAATCTTTTAAGAGATTTGCTTGTTTTTATGCTTGTTTTCTATGCTCTTTTGATGAGTGGATTGAGGGGAGAGGGTCAAACCTATTTTTCATTCATTACTGTTGTGAAGGCTCTTTAAAAGAGAAAGATGAAGCTGAAACTTGTATTAAATTTTGCTAATGTGGACTTGTTGGCCTTTCTCCTTCAACATAGAAATGTGTGAAATAACCATGATTATATTTTAGATTACAATAGAAGTTCTGATAATTTATCAGTTAATTTCTATTCTATTTTAGCTGAAAGCGTGTAACTTTTATTTGTAGTGATTACATTTCAAGGGTACTAAGCTTAGGTGCTTTAATGATAAGGATTGGACAGATCTTGTCCTCAAGAGCCTGAAAGTCTCACTGGGAAGAGAAGGCCAAACCACAGGTAGACTGAATCCTGAAATTTCAGTAAGTAGCAGAAAATGAAGCATTTTTAGAAAGGCGGGTGCCCTGGTACAAGGAACATGGCTTAGGGATCAGACTCTTGAACAGTGACCCAGTCTCTTCTGAGCTGCTGGGTCTTCATGTATGAACTGCAGTGGATAAGCTCTTTAAACATTGTTTTAGGGAGTTAGTGAGATAATGAGCAGTGCCTGGTGTATAACTGGTTACAATGGATGGAAGTAGATTATTGAACAGGCATGCTCTGAAAGGACAGCCTGGTGCACCAGGCAGGGTAAGAGTTGGGGAATGAGGAAATCTGGCTGTAAACGTGGGCTTGCCTCTTGCTATTTAACCCTAGGTGGCCTTACAGTTTCTGGCTCCGACATACCACAGGTAGAAAATGATGGGCTCAGACAAGGTATTCTTAATAATTTACAGTTCAAAATTTTCAATATTGTATTCTTGATTTGGGCTCAGTCACTTGATAGAGCTTTATGAAGAGGGCACAGTGATTTGTCTAGGGTAAGCCTGCTTCCTTCTGTTAATACAAGAAGGAAGCAGTTTATGGGCCGGTGCCAGTTACTGTTGAATTCCGGGCCTAAATCAGAAAAATAATGGCATGGGCCAGGCATGGTGGCTCACACCTGTGTAATCTCAACACTTTGGGAGGCTGAGGTGGACAGATCATGAGGTTAGGAGATCGAGACTAGCCTGGTCAACATGATGGAACCCTGTCTCTACTAAAAATACAAAAATTAGCCGAGCATGGTTGCAGGAGTCTGTAGTTTATGTAACTATGTCACTAATTCTTTTCTAATACTGTATTCATATGGGAACAGGCTGAGGCTTCAGACCCTTGCCTTGGCACTTGCAGGGTCTCCTATGGGGTCTCCCACCTGCAATAAGGGAGCCTTTTTTCTAATATATTTTCAAAGCAGTTTTCCTGCCATAATTTTTTTAACCACTAGCCCAGTATTGACTGAGAGAGAGCCCGCTATATAGTGAGCACTTCTTCTTCTCTCTCTGTGTGTGTGTGTGTGTGTTGGATCTCACTCTGTTACCCAGGCTGGAGTGCAGTGGCATGATCTTGGCTCACTGCAACCTCCTCCCAGGTTCAAATGATTATCCTGCCTTAGCCTCCCGAGTAGCTGGGATTAGAGGTGCATGCCACCACACCCAGCTAATTTTTGTATTTTTTTGGTAAAGGTGGGGTTTCATTATATTGGTTAGGCTGGTCTCAAACTCCTGACCTTAGGTGAACTGCCTGCCTTGGCCTCCCAAAGTACTGGAATTACACATGTGAGCCACTGTGCCAAGCCCCACTCTGTGTATACACAGTTTGCTAAACTTTATGACTTTGAGCAAATCTTTTTCTTTGAGATGGTCTCACTCTGTCACCCAGCCTGGAGTGCAGTGGTCCAATAGCAGCTAACTCCAGCCTCAACCCCTTGGGCTCAAGCAGTCCTCCCACCTCAGCCTCCTGAATAGCTATGACCACAGGCACACACCACCAAGCCTGGATAATTTTTTCCCCTCCGAGGCGAAGTCTTGCTCCATCACTCACTGCAACCTCTGCCTCCCAGGTTCAAGCAGTTCTCCTGCCTCAGCCTCCCAAGTAGCTGAAATTACAGGTGCACATGACCATGCCCAGCTAATTTTTGTATTTATAGTAGAGACAGCGTTTCCCCATGGGGGCCAGGCTGATCTCGAACGCTTGACTTCATGATCTGCCCTCCTTGACTTCGCAAAGTGTTGAGATTACAGGTGTGAGCCACCACTCCCAGCCTTTTTAAAATTTTTTTATTTTTTAATAGAGACAAGATCTTGCTTTGTTGTCCCCGTTGGCCTCAAACTCCCGAGCTCAAGCGATCTCTCCTTGGCCTCCCAAAGTGCTGGAATTACAGTTGTGAGCCACTGCAACTGGCCTTTACCTCTATATCCTCTTTCTTCATTCATAAAATGGAGATACAGTTGACCTTTGAATAACACAGGGGTTAGGGCACCCAGACTCCCACCCCCCATGCAGATGAATATTTGAATATAACTTTTGATTCCCCCAGAACTTAACTAATAGCCTACTGTTGACCAGGAGCCTTACTGATAACATGAACAGTGAATGAACACATAATAGTTTGTATGTTCTAGATACTATATAGTATGTTCTTACAGTAAGTAAGCTAATGAAGATAAAATGTTATTAAGAAAATCATCAGGAAGATACATTTGCCGTACTTGACTGTATTTGTCAGTATCGTGAGTTCACTTCATCTTCTGACGTGGCAGGCAACTGCAGCTGCAGACTTCAATCCATGGTACAGATCAAGCAATCCAACTCTTATAAAAGTCATGATTTTGCTTCTTGAGAGCACTTTTAGCATCACTGGTGGCACTTCATATGGGTCCCATGGTGTTATTCAGGGTTTACGTATTTTACTAAGCATGAAAAATACACCAGAACCATGAGAGGTCACTTTTTACTCTGACATAGAGTTTATCAGAGAGAGGAACTGCTTACTTGGAGAGGATTAGTTTTCAATCAGAGACTTGTAACACTTGAGCTCACCACAATAGCAGCAGGCTATGGCTATGAAATTATTTTAGGAGTACAGTATGTGTTATAATTTTATGCAGATATGATTTAATATTATATCTTTACATTTGTTTACATTTCTCTCTGCTGCAAATGGCACCATTTATGATCTGTGTTTGTGTGCATAAGTTTTGATACATTTTGGCTTAAATAGATTTATGTATCTTCTATGGTAGTAAATGATAAAATAGACTAATATCTACGTGTATTTTATGCAGTCATAACATTCCTAACTTTTTACTGATTTTTTTCCATATTTCTAGGCTATGTAGTTTTTTCAAATTGTCACAAGTCTCCAAGATATTTTTTTAGTGTATTTGTTGAAAAAAATTCAGGAGGTAAGTGGCCCTCACTGTTCAAACCCGTGTTGTTCAAGGGTCAGCTGTACTCCTGGGGTGCTGGCGAGCACTGAAGAAATGAGCATGTGTAAGAAAATGAAATGGGTGACAGAGTCCTGCTGTCTTAGATACCTTGAGGGAGAGAAGTTGCTCAGAAATAATGCTATAGTCAGACACAGGAACTATCTGCAGTCTGTATTTAAGGACATGCTAAGGCAATGTGGAGTGATTTCAATTTTTTTCTTTTACGTTCTAGGTTCTTGGGTGGTATTTCAAAATCTGCTAAGGGAAATGTACTTACTCTTGATATCAATTACAATTAATAATGGTTTGGATATTATGTTTGCCCATTGTTCTTACATTCCTTTTTACTCTTTTCCTAAGCTAAATTTAAATGTGTTTTTTCAAGTGCAGTTTCTTAAATTCTTTTTGGAACATAAATATTCAAATAAGAAAACCATGATATCCTTAATAAAGCCATTTGTGGTGTTCCTTCTTGATGAGCCCCCTCCTGTTTCCTACATACCTGCCTTCTGTTTCCAGTTAGACACTAGAGATCTGAGGGTAGAGATGGTCCCCCTGTGTCACTGACAGTGACTGGCTTAAATTGCCAACGTTAGCAGCCTAAAAATCTGTCTTAGAGATGCAGATTCTCTGCTGTGATTTTTACAGAGTTCATTATGTATGGATCAAAGGCAATTTTTATGGTTTATCTAATGAAAATCTGACTTCATCTCTTTCCCTTCTGCCCTGAAAGAAAAAAAAATTAGTATTACCAGATTCTTCTTCCCTAGTATGCGATTCCTTGAGCCATTGATACCAGGTAGCACTTTAGTAAAGCTCTCCAGGGTGTTGGTGTGAAGTCTACATAGAGACATTCTTCAAATTTAGCCCCAGTCTCTGCAGAAGAAGGACTATGAAAAGGACAGAACGTGCACAGGGAAGTAGATGCTTCCCAGGAAAGGGGAACCAATGATGGCAACGTGTGCTCTGTTTAAGCAGCCTCATCTGATTTTCCTAGGTCACTACAGTCTTGTGAGGGGACAAGGTGAAGGCTGCTGGGCACAAGGGGACTTTTATGTCAATATTAAATATAAAGAAAGCATCTGTAAATGAGGAAATATAAGCAGTTGTGTTAATCATCTATGTGAAATAATTATTCAAATCCTAGAAATACTGCAAATCTTATAATCTTTAGTAGCTTCTACTTTATACAACCTTCTTTGATTTTATTTTAATTAGGGGATTTAGCACAAGAACATCTTACAGGAAGGACCTGATACCTGTTGGATTTTTACTTTTTTGGTGATTTGAATGATTGGCGGTTTAACAAAGTGTGTAGTATCTTATAATTAGTATTTAAACGTACCGTCGTCATACTACAGTCACAGATCGTATTTTATATTTTTAGCAACAGAAAGCTGCTTTTTTTCTTGTAAGTTTTGTTTCTGATTATGAAGGTGACACACGTTCATTTCAGAAAATAAAAATAGACAAATACAAAAAAACCAAATTACTGATAATTCAAAGAAACGTTGTCAGTCCTTTGAACTTACGTTGCCCTTTTAGTCAGTCTGTCTATCATCTATCTATCTGTCTGTCTATCTGTCTATCACATATCAAAATTTGTTATGTATATTCAGTTTTGTTTTTATCCTGTATTCTTCTGAAATATGGGCTTGCTTGTCCCCAGTTACATTCAATAAAATACATGGTATAAAATGTTTGATTTTTTTTTTTAATGGGAGTCCATGGTCAAATCAGTTAAGAAATTTCTTGGTTAATAAAATTAGTGATGGTGGTAGTGTTTCTTGTTTTTTAATAAAATGAGATGGGAACTCACTCTGTTGCCCAGGCTGGTCTCGAACTCCTGAGTTTAAGCAGTCCTCCCACCTCAGCCTCCCAAAGTGTTGGGATTACAGGAATGAGCCACTATGGCTGCAGATTTCTTGGAGGCTTTAATAGACCAACATGTATCATGATTTCCTGAGAAAGGTGATATACAGTGTATTGCTGCCTTACTTAATTATAGAATGCTTTTTTGTGGATTACCTGAATTTGAGCACAGTTTGGGAAAATGGACAGGCACTTACCCTGTGTGCTGGCTGTTTACTGGTTGTCCCGGGGCGTCTATTTCTCATGTTCCTCTTTCTCCAGATATATTTGGTAATAAGTTATTTAATACCAGATCTGATTGGATAATCAGTTCAATTTACAGCATTGGGTGATCAAGTTTTTTAAATGTATTTAAAATGTGTGATAATTGTATATCATACAATTATGATGATTAAAACACTCATTTGCTGCTTTAGTCTCATCTGTTCTCTTGATATCCTGGTGGCAGGCATGGAAACTCTCAGTGCCTCCAATGAGTTAGTGAGCTTTTGATTTGTTGTCCTTTAAAGTGTTGTTATAACTTGTTACACCTCAAACACTATCTTCCTCTAATAATTCTGTTTCACTTTTACCTTTCTTACTACCTTTTATTCCTTTTGCCCTTCCTACGTTAAGCTCTTCCAACCTATATCTTTGGTATTTTATTATTTGCTTATTGCATGAGATTAGTCATATTTAAATGTAAGAGATAAACACTGACATGTACTTCTGTTCTCCTTTATTTTGCCAGCTGTTGAATCAATTTACTTCTTAGCAATCATTCCACCACGGTTTGGGTGTACTGGCTCACTCCCATAATTCCAAGTTTGGGAGGATCCCTTTAACCCAGGAGTTAAAGATCAGCTTGGGCAACATAGCAACACCCTATTTCTATAAAAAAAAGTTAAAAATTAAGCAAGCATGGTGAGGCATGCTTGTAGTCCTAGCTACTCAAGAGGCTGAGGTGGGAGGATCAGTTAAGCCTAGGAGTTCAAGGCTGCAGTGAGCCATGATCATACAGCTGAACTCCAGCCTGGGTGACAGCGGAAGACCCTGTCTCAAATAATAGTAATTACTATTATTCCACCATGTAACTTGTTCCATACATTCTTTATTCTGTCATTCTTCTTCTACCCTCAAGCTTTCTGCCAAACTTTTGTGTTCTCTCCTTCACCTTCAGCTATACAAAGTATATTCAAGCTTAACAAAACCTTTGAAGCATAACCTTCTTCACTGAACTTTTTTATTTAGGAGGGTCAGTGGGAGGGAAATGCGATTTTCCCTTTTGACCCTTCCTCTATCCAAACAGGCACATTTTAAGTTGGTTTCTTATCTCTAAATTCAAATGTGGCTTTATCATGTTCCATGTTTTGTATCTATAACTTTTGTATTCACTTGGTTAATTTTACCACAATTTTTTTTTAAATCTACTTTGTTTCCATCAGTTTTGTCTCTTTCAGAGAGTGAACATTAGGAGAGCAGGAACTAGATTTATCAACGGTTTTTCTCGGCTCTTCCTGCTTTTTGTTGAAGGGAGAATAGGGAAATGAAAGGAGGTAGAAATTCCATTCTAAAAAGTTTTATGCTGATTCATAAATCTTAAATTATCCATGACATTGTACTAAGATGTGTTTCAGGCTAACTTGAAAGAGTGAGACATCCTTTCTGTCTGAGATGTTACTTTTATGTAATGTGAGTGAAATTCAGGAAAGCCAAGAAGGGATGTAAAGAAAATAGTTTGCCTTATTTGATTATATTACCTAATCTAATATTTAAGTACGTGAAGTTATATTTCTGTTTTTAATAGTATTCTGTTACATTCTGAACTAAGAATATTTACAGGCATTCTATGTCTGTGTATACAACTTCAAAAACTATTTCCATTGATTCTTTTTTTTAAGAGCCTAGTTATCACCATGTTACCTAGACTGGTCTCAAATTCCTGGGCTCAAGCCATCCACTTGCTTTGGCCTTCTAAAGTGCTGGGTTTACAGGCACAAGCCACTGTGCTGGGCCTGGAAATTTTCATAAATTCATCTATAATGTGTATCTCTGGATGACTGGGGCATTTGAATAGTTTATTCATCAGCATGGTTTTTTTCTATTGCCCTGAAACATTGAGAGCTGGCCTTGTATTTTAGGCTATACCAGTTAAATAATCTGAGAAGATCTCATTTTGGAATGTGGAAGTATTTGATGAGAAACACTACATCTCTTTGGTAACCCTACCATATTGCATGGTAATTCTTTCTAACAGGATCTTCAGTGTTCCCCCAACCACACCCCTTCCCACATCTCTTGTGTAACCTTTAAACTGTTCTTTATGCCCTTGGCACAGTGTTGTTTCTTTCAGTCTATTCCTTGAATTACTGTGCTCACTTCATTACCACTTCATCGTTTCTTGAAAAAAAGTTTTGTTTTTTCATTATTCTGCTTGTTGGTTAATTCATTGTAAAATAAATAAATGAAGATATCAAATGAGGACCTGCCACTATTTTATCTGGAGTTTAGTGGAGAGAATCATGACGAGAGATTTGGAGGTAACAGCGTAGAAATGATATTTAAAGCTGAAGGCACCTATAGCATCACCAGACAGCGTACTGGTTACCATGCAGATTTCCAGCCAGTAACTTCATTATTCTGTCTTTGTTCAGCTGCACAGACAAATGTGATCCAACCCAGTCAACACTCTGCTTTCCACAGTGATGTTATTACTCCACTGGACTCATGCTTTGTCTCATTCTAATATACTCAATGCTCACATGCATCCTGATAGAAATACCCTTTATACCCCCTTCCAGAAATATGAAAAATGGCAAGAGAGGTAAACCATAGACACCACTCTGTGATCACGAGCTTTTCAGTGGACCCCACTACAGACTGAGTAGTGGGCAAAAAGAGAGAGACAAGAGAAAACAAAGAAGCATGTGGTTATCACAGAGGTCAAGAAAAGAGAGTTTCAGGATGGAGGATGGGTTCAGGAGTGCAGATGCTTCACAGAGCCAGAATGACAAGGGTTTTTAGCAATCAAGAGATTCCCATAAGAGGTTCCGCTTTCAGCATTCTCTGGGATATTCTAAATAGCTGACCTACTGTGGTACAAATAGTCCCACCAGGAGATAGTTCCTGTTATTAAAGAGCTTAAAATCAGAATGGGAAGTGTACAGGAAGGAGACATGACCCATGCATCCCCTGTCATCTTTTTCCTTGTCTACTTCTCCCTGATACCACCTGGAGCTTACCTTGAAGGAGGGACATGCTCAGAAGAGACTACAGAAACATAGGGAGTGATTTAGAAGAGAGGAGGAAGCATTTCTTCTGGAAGAATGGTGGGTTACGTTGTGAGAGATCTTGAGTGATGAAAAGACTTTCAACTAGTTGAATTGAACTCATTGAACTAAACTATGGGCCTTCTAGATAGGATTAGTATTCTAGATACATGGATCCATAGACTTAAATAGTATCTAGAGCTGTAAAATTAAATGTGTAGTAAGGAAAATTTTTATATAGCCTGCTCTTTCAACAGATGGAGGTGACATGCTGTGAATTTGTATTGCTCTTCTGTTTAATTCTATTGCTTTTTACCATATTGGTACTTAGGCAGGTTTGCTGATATTTAAGAGAGTTGCTAATCATTGTCAACATAGGTTTACTATTTCAGCCAACCCTAAGGAATTGATCTTAATGATCTATCATCATATGGCACACAGCGATGGACAGCGTTATTTTTGACTGGCTAGTTTAATAAGTACAAAGCATGTATATTTCTATATATGCTAGTCAGTGTCCTAAGTTTATATTGTACCTCAGAGAGGTTTGATGCTATTAAATAAGGATGGGAAAAGGGAGGGAGAGAGATCAAAAATGAGAGGGAGAAAAAAATATATAAAAAGGAAGGTTCTTATGACTGAAAAAAAATCTGTTATTTAACGTAATTGCCCATCTCGAACCTCATCAATTTTTACAGGCCACTAAACTGTGGCTTCTCTCTCTCCCATGTGCTCATCTATATTTTGAAATGAAAAGAAAACATTGAATTGTTGTTAAATAATGTAATGAGAGTCTTGAAATTTCTTTTGAATTGGTAGGAAATTTTTCTATTTAAAAATAAGATTTTATAAACCCATTAAAAATATTGGAAGTATATGAGATGGTTTGGAAGAGAAATACTGATGGTGAAGACTGAGCATTTCCAAGTCAGTTTTATTTCTTGTATTTTACTGCCAGCTTTTAGTTTCCTCCTGTAATGGAAATAACTTCACATATCCTAAGAAAGACAGTTCTACAGTAAATTATTTTCTAAGGCAAATGAAATGTGGCAAGAATTTTTGTCATGGTGGGATTGGTGTGTTGTCCTTTTAGAGAATGAATGTTTGGGGAGTGAAAGATGATTTATTTGGATTTCTGTGAGGTTGTGGGAAATGTTGCAACCATCTAGTTTTTATAAGAATCTACTTAGAATTATTATTTATTCTCTGTAGAGTATTGAAATAATCAGCTTTTTGGAAGATGAACAGGTGTTTGCATTTTGGTTCAGTTTATCGATTTTCCTTCCATTTTATGAGGATCACTTCTTGAACCTCTGCTGTGGCCATACATGCTGTCCTTTGATATCCTTGGAAGCAACAGTTAGCACGTTTTGTCACTTGAAGGCTTATTGTTGAAAGAGAAACATGTAAAGTTCTGGAATGTAAAGGGAATAATAGCAGTCTGACAGTAGAAGTATCTAGAAAGCTCAAAAGCCAGGTTTAATTAGGTAGCAGTGCAAAACTATTATCCCTTTTACAAAAGATGGTGAAGAGGAGTGCTAGTGAAAACAATTGGCATTTATCTGAACGGCTGCACAGACCCAGCCAGCACGAGCCCAGCCAGAGCTCGCCTGGCCCTACATTCTGCAGGCAGCATGCATTTTTTTTTTTTTTTGAAACACCCCTACATGTTCCAGCCTTTAAATAGAAGCGAGTCTTCTAAAATGATGCCGTGTGCTGCAAGAGAAATGAAAGCGCCTGCCTTGGAGGCAGGAAGCGGACTAGGGAGATGCTTAATTATCGTGGAAGTAAGTCCTTGTTACCATTGAGTGGAGAGTGCAGCAAGTGCGGGTCGTCCTCGGGTGTCAGAGCCGTGATTTGTAGACAATGCTGCCCTGTCAGCTCAGTGCTGGTTCAGCAGCATTTTTCCAAACATGTATTTGGCAAGAATTTAAAGGCCACCTCTTGTGTAATTTGTGGAGTCTTGGAAAAGGAGCCTCTGCCTTTCTTTTCAGAATGTACGCAACCATGCAGAATTTTGTACTCAGAATCTGTGCCTCCTGCCTCCTGCCTGACGTGCTCATGAGGAAGTTCGTTTCCATGCCCGTCACCTGGAAGGATGCTAACAGTTCTCTGTAATCTGTTGGGGATATGGAGAGGGCCACCCAGAGCTGTGTTTTGTTTCTGCCATCTTCATAAATTAGTACTGATGGGGTGGAGTAGGTTGTACTGCATAAGGAAATGAAGGCATTTTGTTCATTAGTGAGATACTTCTAGCTTTTAAGAGTAGAAGAAACTAAAGAAAGCTTGGGAAGAGGTGGTGGTGAATGCTGGATTCATTCTGCAATATCTTCGTCTCGGTAAGTAATAAAGTAGAGGAAAATACAGAAGAGTGCTAATAGATAGAATGGCTCCAGGAAAACCCTTTTTATTTTCTTTCTGCTGTATTTGTTTTTGCCAACTATGTTAAGCCTTTGTTAAGGAACAAAAAAACATGTATTTATTTTGGAAGAGAGGAGTTAAAAAGTGATTGTTGCAGCATATGAATTTGATAAAGTCATTTTTCAGTTTTTACTTTTGTCAAAAAACTGTGTTGCTCTAATTATCTTATTCAGTTGGTTACATCTCAAACTTCTGGTCATCACAGTGGTTCATGGTATTCTACATTTTTAGAGGTCATTGGAGCAAAAGTCTGCACTTGGAGTAGGAGCCATGGTATCCTAGAACAAGATGTACCCCTCCCCAACCTCCCATTTTATGGAACTGTTCAATTAAGATGAAATTTTAATAGTCTTTTTTTTTTTTAGAATATAAATGATGGATTTTATCAAAAGGTTTTTACTTTCTTCCTTTCTTTTAAACCTGCTTTACTAAAAATATGGATTGTGGAACTGTGAATCCCAATCCATTATTGAGTCTTTTATTTTCATGTGTCTGGTTTTGACAATTGCATGTTTATTTTTGGATATATTTTTCTGCTAATTTAAATTATCCTTTTCTCTTTTAGAGAAAGCATGGGATTATGGCAACCACAGAATCTCAGTAATACAAGTTCCATTCAGTTTTTTCTGAAAAGAAAGCCCTCTGTTAAAGTGAAGCAAAGAAACTGTTGTGGATTATAACCTTTAGAAGTTCCAAATTTTCAGTTGTTTACAAATAAAGCATCATTTAACCTTTTAAATGAAAAAGATTAAGATCTCATGCAACCGTTGTATTTTCTGGAAGCCATTCTCCAAAAGGGAAGTGTGCACATTTAAAACACAGATATGATGGTCCTTTCTGCAGGGATTTAAGTCTACTTGCTTTTACATCATGACCAGCTTGAAACGGTCACAGACAGAAAGGCCTCTTGCCACTGACAGGGCCTCTGTTGTTGGCACAGATGGCACCCCCAAAGTCCACACTGATGATTTCTACATGCGGCGTTTCCGGTCCCAAAATGGCAGCTTAGGATCATCAGTTATGGCTCCTGTAGGACCCCCCCGAAGTGAAGGTTCTCACCATATAACCTCAACCCCTGGAGTCCCAAAGATGGGGGTAAGGGCAAGGATTGCAGATTGGCCCCCAAGAAAGGAAAACATAAAAGAATCTAGCCGTTCAAGCCAGGAAATAGAAACCTCAAGTTGCCTTGATAGCCTGTCCTCCAAAAGCAGTCCTGTGAGTCAGGGAAGTTCTGTTAGCCTCAATTCCAATGACTCAGCCATGCTGAAAAGCATACAGAACACGCTGAAAAACAAGACAAGACCATCGGAGAACATGGACTCCAGATTTCTCATGCCTGAAGCCTACCCCAGCTCCCCCAGAAAAGCTCTTCGCAGAATACGGCAGCGAAGCAACAGTGATATCACCATAAGTGAACTTGATGTGGATAGCTTTGATGAATGTATCTCACCTACATACAAGACTGGACCATCACTGCACAGGGAATATGGTAGCACATCTTCAATTGATAAACAGGGAACGTCCGGAGAAAGCTTTTTTGATTTGTTAAAGGGCTACAAAGATGACAAATCTGATCGAGGTCCAACTCCAACCAAGCTCAGCGACTTTCTCATTACTGGTGGTGGCAAAGGTTCTGGTTTCTCTTTGGATGTTATAGATGGGCCTATCTCCCAGAGAGAGAACCTCAGGCTTTTTAAGGAAAGGGAAAAACCACTCAAGCGACGTTCAAAATCTGAAACTGGAGACTCATCTATTTTTCGTAAATTGCGCAATGCCAAAGGTGAAGAACTTGGGAAGTCATCAGATCTTGAAGATAACCGATCAGAAGACTCTGTCAGGCCCTGGACGTGTCCAAAGTGCTTTGCCCACTATGATGTCCAGAGTATATTATTTGATTTGAATGAGGCGATTATGAACAGGCACAATGTTATTAAGAGGAGAAACACCACCACTGGAGCTTCCGCAGCTGCCGTGGCATCCTTGGTCTCTGGCCCTCTGTCTCATTCAGCCAGTTTTAGCTCCCCAATGGGCAGCACGGAGGACCTGAATTCCAAAGGAAGCCTCAGCATGGACCAGGGAGATGATAAAAGCAATGAGCTTGTAATGAGCTGTCCATATTTTCGGAATGAGATAGGTGGAGAAGGGGAGAGGAAAATCAGCCTTTCAAAATCAAATTCTGGCTCCTTTAGTGGATGTGAAAGTGCCTCCTTTGAGTCTACCCTTAGTTCCCATTGCACAAATGCAGGAGTGGCAGTACTTGAAGTGCCGAAGGAGAACTTGGTGTTGCACCTAGATAGAGTAAAAAGATACATCGTGGAACACGTGGATCTGGGCGCATACTATTATAGAAAATTTTTCTACCAGAAGGGTAGGTAGAGATCCTTTATTTCTTATATTTTCTTTTGCCATACTTTGTGAAGAAAAGTACTGTATATTAAGATTTTTATTAGCAATATGATGTAAGATTTGCATGATTTCCTTATCTTTCTTGATGGTAAAATAGCTAAAGAGCCATTTGCTGCAATTTATTTCTTTTTCCATTTTTTGAGTTACTTTCTCCTTTCAGATATATAAATGTCTTGTTTTTGAATAGTACTTTTAAAATTAAAAAAGTCCCTTTGACTTAGCGTTTGAAATTATAGTCTTTGTTGTATAGTAGATTTGCTGTGTCACCTTTAGGGACAAATGTACAAAGTTGAAAATATTTGAAATATAGCTATTTTTTAAGGATTGCAAAACTAGTTATAATGCTACTTTCATTTTTTTAACACTTTTTCTCAGTAAGTACAGGAACCATTCTTTTGCTGCTTCAATGTCATCAGTAGATAGGAATTATAATATATTCCTGTCCATTTACAGGAAGTATTTTGGAAACAAATTACATTATTTGACAAAAGTCACAGAGCCAATAAGTCTCAGTGCCAAGAATCAAATCTAGGTCTTTGAGTAGTAAAGGCACAGAAGAGAGAAGTACCTTTGACATACTGTCCACTTCCTTTTTAATCTTTTCTTTGAGTGGGAGAGTAAAAAATATATATATAGAGAGAGATATACTTTATACACAGTTTTATCTCATCCTTTTAAGAAAGACCACTGTGATTTACTGAAAAGAAAGTAGTATAAGTGAACTGTTACAAGCTTTCTAATGGTGTTTTTGATCAGCATTAGTTAAGGAATGAGTTTAAGTCATCCAGGTAGGCAAGGGAGGAAACAGGATGATCACCACAAAGAACATACCTCTGTGTTCCACTAGGTAGATCAGTAATCTCTGCAGCCAAGTGAAGAGGCCTGTGGTGAGAGGCTCCCTGTCTGCAAACTACTCCTGCAGTGTTTTGATTTCCACTGTTTTAGGGGTTTGAATGGTATTTAAATGTATTCTTCTGAGTGAAGTTTAGTTTCAAATCGAGTACTCATAACTTTATAATAATTGCTTTATAAAACATATCTTAATATTATTACATGATAGACCCCATTCCAGAAGGTTTATTGACAGGAAACAATCTTGTTTTATGACTAAATATCCATGTCTCATTCCTATGTATCCATGGCATGGGTTCTGGAATCAATATTGTATTGAATATCCCAATGTTGTTTTTAAACATTTGTTTTCTCAGAATAATTTTCTGAAGTTCATATTTTAGAAAATACATCTCTCTTACACTGTCCTTTAAGGTACAAGGTTTCTCATTCTTGACAACTTGGCTTTTGGGGGTGAGATGATTCTTTGTTGGGGTGGGGTGGAGTGGGGGACTGTCCTGTGCATCATAGGATGCAGGATGCTTAGCAGCATCCCTGGCTTCCACACCCTAAATACCAGCAGGTTTTCCTCCTCCCTCTAGTTTTGACAGCCTAAATGTCTCCAGGCATTGCCAAGTGTCTCTAGGAGGTAAACTAACCCCTAGCTGAGAACCCCTGCTTTACTGTACCCGCACAAATTTTCTGCAGGTGTTTCTGAACTGTTGATAGTGGAGGCAAAACGGCCTCCACCCAAAAAACTGACACTGAATCAGACATACTTGTTATAATCTAATTTATATAGTAATGGGTACTTTTTTCCTATTAGGCAGTATAATAACAGTATTATAATAATGAACATTTTGGGCACTTATTATGTACCAAGCACTGTGCTAGGCATTTGCTATGCCACATTTTCTCATTTCAACCTCTTGATGCCCAGGAGGGTAGGTACTATTATTAACCTTATTTTCCAGTTGAGAAAACTGGGGCTTAAGTGATAGGCTGTCTTGGAGCTAGCAAATGTTGGAGCCAGGCTGTCTGAGCAGTCATGTTCTTAATCACTGTTCTCTGATGTCTGCTATGTTAAGGAGATGGAGTATCTTAGTTAAAGTATTTTATCTTTGAAAAGTGTGGAATAAAAATGTGAATGCCTAGATTCCAGATTAATCCTGTTTATTCATAATAACCTCATAAATCTAATAGCCACTAATCCAGTAGTTACTAAGTTGAAGCTTGGAAAACACCCTCTTTCCCAGCATAATTGCAACTAGTGAATTGAAAATATCAACTAAAGCGGGGAATTGTTAAAAAGTATACATTCGAACTGTTTTATTGTCGTTAAAATATATAAAAATATGTTTGCCAAACTCTTGTGAGGCCAAGGGCTTTTCTTTGACAATGATTCTACTCTTTTAAATTCTACATTGTATTAATAGGCTAAACCATAAGAGTAAAAGCATAGAGACTAATGACAAAATCTGAGTACAAAATCTTAGATTTTATAATTTTTTCTCATTTTTTGTAGCTGTCCTGCCCACATTTAATCTAACAGCTTTCTTTTTAATGACTTGCCTTTATTAAGTCTGTATAAAAACTTAGTTTTTATGGGAACAACATTTATCTTTTGTACTACTTCATCAGCTTTCATAATAATTAAATTTTATAATTAAAATAGCAAGTCAATTGGTATAAACAGGTTTGGGAAGACACAGCCCACTCTGGTGGGAGCAGAAAGTATGTATGGCACTAGGGATTGCCCATTAGACTGCTAGTGCCATTGAGTATTCATCAGTATGGTTTGCAGAGGGAATGATGAGCAGTGGTTAATATAGGAAGTTGTCCAGTAGAAGTCAGTTACACAGAGCGCCTATTGTAATAGCTTTTCTTGGGCCATACAACTTAGAATTTTCAAGTCAGACAGGCAGTTTGTTATAATATACCACAAATAATAGCTCTGGATAACAAAATTTGAAGCAAAAATTAAGCTCCGTAAAGTATAAACTGTACATTTAAAAATATTGTTACTTATATTTTTATATAGTTTAAAACATACCTAAACAAGTAACTCTGTCTTATAATAGACAACTTTGATTCACTGAAATTAGCAGACGAATTCATTTTTCCTAAACAGAACGTTAAAGCAAGTCTTCTTGTTGAAAGAGTACATCAGTGTCAGATGTAATTTATCCTCTAGCACCAAGGTGTGGCACTGCTGACCTGGCTGTCACTCAGCCTCTTATCACCAGGTAGTTTCCATTTGGCTGCTTAATGCATTCCTGACTTCATTGTAGCTAAGTCTCAGACAGGGAGGGGATGGAGGGGGAATACCTTACTAAAGTATGCTATACAGCCGATATTATATGTAAAATTTAATCATATTTGGCTGAAGAAGCTGTCATCACTTTTTATTATGTTGTTTTTATAAACATTATGTTACAAATTTAGACTTCAGAGGATATTTGACTCCAGATAAGCCAGATCCATTTCTGGAAAGATGCAGGATCAATACAGGAATCCCATTGTTTGTACTTATTAAAATAAGCAACATGCCATCAATGCTTTTCTTTCCAGTCCTTTCTCATGCCCACTTCTCTTTGTCATTTTGCTAGTGATGTTGTGGTTGTATTGAGACCCAGGATTAAATAACAGTAATAATTTAGCTAACATTTATTGCATTACTTCTTTGTATTTTATTTGGAGTTCCTCACTTAATGCCCATTGGACCCTAGGATGAACCTGTCATGGTGATAGACGTCCAAGTGATACAGCCACATCCTTCTGAGGGAGGCACAAAGTAGGCAGTAGGGCTGCATTCAGATTAACCTGAATTACTTATCTTCCTTTGAGTAGGTATATGTTTTGTGTTTTTATTTATTTATTTATTTATTTATTTATTTATTTATTATTATTGAGATGGGGTCTCGCTCTGTCACCTAGGCTGGAGTTCAGTGGCACAGTCTTGGCTCACTGCAACCTTTGCCTCCTGGATTCAAGTGATTCTCGTGCCTCAGCCCCCCAAGTAGCTGGGATTACAGTTGGGCAGTACCATGCCCAGCTAATTTTTGTGTTTTTAATAGAGACAGGGTTTCACAATGTTGGCAAGGCTGATCTCAAACTCCTGGCCTCAAGTGATCCGCTTGCCTTGACCTCCCAAAGTTCTGGTATTACAAGCGTGAGCCACCGTGCCCGTCTTGTGTTTTTATTTAGATAAAATAATACCATGATCAGAGTACTAAGGAAATTTGTAAGTGAAAAATACTAAGTTATAGAATAATTTTGATGTTGCCTGTGTCCTGCATAGCTTGTTGAGGAGGAGACCCTTTCCAAGCCATTACTCACCTTGGTTTCACTGAGCATATAACTGTCTGTGAAGTATGTTCTCCTTGAATCCTATACAGAGGAATGCATTAATGAAGACAGAGGAGCCCATGGGCTCTTGACAGTGGCATTTGTTGCTCCACTGATCAACAGTGTTGACAGGCTTATCTGCATGGTAGGTGAAGTGTTACTCTCATAGTCAAGTTACTGAAGATGCTGTGATAGGGAAGGGCCTCCCTCTACTGCACACTGTTCAGGAGAAACACAGTATCTGGGTCTGAAGCACATCTAAGAATATTTTCCCATTCTTAAAAGAGGGGAAACTAATGCTTATGCACCTAAGTATTCTTTGGATAACTGTAAGCTATCAGATTTGATTGTTCTCACTGTTCACCTTCCTCCTCCTCCATCCCAAAACACACACAAATCAGTTTGAACAGTGATTAAGGAGACAAGGCACATTTCAGTTGCTGTTTTTATCTTTACCTCTCACCCTCTTGTAATCAGCCATCTTTAACATAGTTTCTTTAGAATACCACACTTCATTTGTACTAAAGTTGCAGCTTTAGGACCCTTATATACTCTCAATTTTGCTATCAAGAGCTGTTCCTCAAATTCTAGTCTGTCAAATAAGCATCATAAATAGCTGTTATAAATTTTAGTGGGTTATTTTATAATGCATATAGAATATCAGGGAATGTGATTAGCCAAGTATATTTCTAAAAATATGTGCTTATTTTGTTCAGGTTTTTATTTTTTATTTTTTGGCTTTAAAAAAAATCCTTTTGCTATGTAAATATTAGGCTTAAGAAATGTACCATATGATACCTTACAATTCAGAGTTCTTTAAGCATAATTATTCTACATTAGTTTTGTGATGTGGACAGCTTTAGATTTCAGATAAGTGGTGAACTCCAAGGTCAACAAGTCTGCTCTCCTGAACCGTGTCGTGTTCTACACTGTTGAATTTAGCAGTTAATTTCTGCCAAAATGAATTGAATGGTGAAAGATTTTGTACATGTATAACGATTGTTTTAATGCCCTTGCCTTTCGTTTTTCATTGAAATATTTTTCAATGAAGTTTTATTTTTATATGCTTTATATATAAACTATGTAATTCATTTGAAGGTAGCTCTTTATGTATTCCTTCACAGGGAGATTTGAGGCACTAAATGCCTTCCTGAGAAACTAAGCTAGGAGTGTGTTTTGCTGCTGTCCTTTTGTCTGCTCAGGGCTTCCAGTAGCCACGAAGCCAGTAGGTATTGTGGTTTTGTGTGTTTGCTCCTTGGAAAGCAGAGGTCCTCGTCTTCACTGTGATCTCGAAGTCCTAGTGTGGCTCAGCTGCACCCTGATCTGGAAGGCTTTCACAGTACCTAAGCCTCTCAAGTCAGAGGTCTGTGGAAGCTGGTTAAAAGACCATGGGCTTCAACTGCTCCTACATGTGTTTTATTTTAAAATCAAGATAGGCCATCAAAGACCACACTAGTTCAAACACTTAACTTTATTAAAGGTCATCTTTTTAAGAGCCAGTCATATAAAAATAGAGTTTGTTTTGTAGTAAAGCTGGTGATGAAGACATTTTCATTATGTCATTCATCAGCCCCTTTAGAAAGTTCACACGAAAAATTTATTTTAGAATTTGATGCCAGAAGTTGAAACCAGTAGCTACCAAATGCCTGCCTTTCTGATAGGTATTGTGTGTGTTTTGTTTCACTATGTCTCTTGTTTTACTTCAGCTCCCAGAATCAAATTTGATGCTCAACTCTACAACTTTGATTATTAACATATCTGCTTCCACTTTCATCTTTTGTTTTCCTATTCTGTTTCATTAGCATGATTTATATATATCCTGTATCATTAATGACCTCAATTCTTTTTGGAAAAAGTTGATTAGTATTTGGATACATTTATATCCAAATAAAATGCCTCTGTCCCCAGGCTTTTTCCTTAGTTCCAGCTGCATTTCTCACCAGCTGTTAATCTGTCTCTACCCAGATGGCTATCTCATTGGCATGTGAACCCATGTGCAGAGAGATTTGGAGTTCACCATTTTTCTCGCTTCCTTATCATTGCTCTCCTGTAAGTTCTTTGATGCCTCCTTCATCTTCATTGTGTTCAACCTTCAGTTGCTAGTCTACCTTCAAATTGCAGATATCTTCTGTTCCTTAAGTCCCATTGCCAATTCTATATGTAACTTCAAGTCCTCATGCGTCTTACCCAACTTCTAGGTTTCTTAGTGCCTTTATAGTCTACTTAAAATCGAACCTCTTGTCTTTGCCAGATAGTCCTTTATTTAATCATGTAACAAACGTGGGTCATCTGAGAGGCACATGCTGAGACAATACAAGACTGAGTGGTTAGGAACTTGGGTGAGAATAACTTAGGTCTGCAACAGTTGATTTCACAGAGAAAGCCTTGAGTCCTTAAAAGGAAACAGGAGACAAAGGAAGATTAGGCATGGAGAGCCTCAGACCCTGACACAGATGTGACATAAGTCTCAACCAACACAAAGGGGCAAAAATGAGCATTAGAGAAGCATTACTGGAACATTACTCCCTGTTGGGGAGTGATAGGCAGGTCCTGTTACCCCGGCGTGTTCAGCTGTTGCAGGGGCTGCCCAGGAGGAGTGTGGCCCAGCTCAAAAATTGTAGTAGATTTGAAGGCATTGCATCCCGAGACTTTTAACTAATCCCATTTCTTGTGACCAAACGGGTTGCAAATTCTTCCTAGAAGGGAAATCAGAGTGTTGCACCCTCATATAAAAATGTATTATTCTATTTACTGTTGACAAAAGAGTGTCCTTCATTTTTTTAAAGTAGTTTTAAAAATTAAAGTAACTGCACATTTATACACTCATTTATCCATTTGTTCAATCATTCAGATACTATTTAGCATCTGTTTTGTGCCAGATACAGTGCCTGGAGGAGAACAAATAGAGATACACCTCTGCCTTCATGGTATTTTTAGTCTGTAATTAGTGCAATTAAGATGAATGGGAAGCTATTAAATACAGGTTTTTTTAAAAGCCTTCTACAGTCTCTTTGCTTCCTCTGTTGGAACTCTGTTTTGATGGATGGTTGAACCCCTGGACTTACCTTCCACGTTTTTTTCTTCTATGATTTCAGTTTCTTTTCTTTCCTTCCTGTCCTGTCCTGTCCTGTCTCTTTCCTTTTTCTTTCTTTTTCTTTTTAATTTTTTTTTTTTAAGGTGGAGTCTCGATCTGTAGCCCAGGCTGAAGTGCAGTGGCACAATCTCGGCTCACTGCAACCTCCACCTCCCAGGTCCCGGTTCAAGCAGTTCTCCTACCTCAGCCTCCCAAGTAGCTGGGATTACAGGCACGAGCCACCATGCTCAGCTAGTTTTTGTATTTTTTTAGTAGAGATGGAGTTTCACCATGTTGGCCAGTCTGGTCTTGAACTCCTGACCTCGTGATCCACCCACCTTGGCCTACCAAAGTGCTGGGATTACAGGCGTGAGCCACCATGCCTGACCTTTCAGTTTCTTTTTATTTTTGTTCTATACTCATCGATTTCATCTTATGACAAGTTGGTATGTAGCTTGGTATGTTCTGTTATTGAGTCCTTTTGCTGAATTTTATTTTCAGCAATCTTAAGTTTTAATCTTGGTTTTTAGACAGGGTCTTCTACTGTCACAGGCTGGAGTGCAGTGGCACAGTTATAGCTCACTGCAGTCCCAAACTCTTGGGCTCAAGGGATCCTCTCACCTCAGCCTTCTCAAGAGCTGGGATCACAAGTGTGCATCATCACGCTTGGCTAATTTTTTAAGATTTTTTTTGTAGAGATGGGGTGTCACCATGTCGCCCAGGCTGGTCTCAAATGCCTAGGCTCAAGCAGTCTTCCCACCTCAGCCTCCCAAAGTGCTGAGATTATAGGCGTGAGCCACTGTGCCTGCCTTGTAGCTATTTTTCATAGTAGCTTTTCCTTATATAACCTCCCCTCCCATTTCTTTATTGGTATTAATTAAAAATTTTTTTTTCTAAATTCTTTTTCTGGAATCGTCTGTATCTTCCTGGCTGTATATTTTACTTTTCTTGTTTTTCCTCCTTCATGCTGTTAGTTGTCTGGTGATCTTTATCATGTTTATAATAAAGGCCAAGGTGGCTTAATATAAGTGGCGTGGGTTCCCCTATAGCTCCCCAGCTGGCCTTTTCTTACATGGAAGAAGTAGTGTAACCTTTCTATAGGGAGGTGTCCCTGTGGAGTGAGAGAGCAATGATCAGGCTGCAGGATAGAAACCCACATGTGTGTCAAAATTGGAAGGGCTTTATCATGTTCCACTCCTGCATGGAGCTGAGTTTCCTTCCTCTTCCCCCGGGTATGCATTGGAATAGATTCCTCTTCCTTTCCACTCCTGGCCACCTGACAAGCTCCTTCCTGTCCTCCAGGGTTATGCAGCCCTCTGAACTCCTCTCCTCCAAGGTGCAGATCCTCTCCCACCACTGACCTGACCCACCCTAGCACCTCTTGCTTCTGCATTATGATTTCTATGCTGCATTAATTCACAGCCAGTCTAAGCATGCTTTGAAGGCAGGGGCCACAGAACAGAAGGTTAGGTTTTACAAATGAATGAGTGTTTGTTGCTGAACAAAGTATAAAATTTATTGAGTCGAGGAGCCAGTGTATCTTGTATTTATAGCCTTAGAAAGAGAATGGTAGAGGAAGCTCTCTGTGTAAATGGCCTTGTGTTATACTCCAGACACTGAATAATACGTTGCAGTTCCTCTTCCTCTGTTTTCAGGAAATGAGACCACAGACAGGTCTGTGTGTGGTCATGGTGGTTTTGTGGAAATTTACCAAGACCACCAGTTGATCCCCGTAGGCAAAAAACACCGTCACAGAGACTGATTTTTACTATTGTAAACTTTACTGGACACAACTGATGGATACTAAAATCAGTGAATGACTGTGTAAGGAGAAATGGGAGGAGAAGCAGGATTTGCGTGATCTCCAGGTATCTCCCTTCAGACATTTGTAAACTACAGGAGGAAAAATAGTAGCTTTTCAGTGGCGAAACCTGGCAGACACAGCCTTACATAAGTGAGTTGAGGTTGATATGAACCTTAGAATACACTGAGAAGGACACATCATTTCTGTAGTCTTCTTGCCCAAACTCAGCCCAGTCACCTGAAACTACCAGACAAACCCAGATTCAGAGATAAAATACTCTTCAAAGGTGTCAAGGTCATGAAAGACAAGTAGACTAACGAACTCTTAGAATCTGCAGGAGATTACAGAGAAATAACAAAATGCAACATGGGATTTGGGGGGATTCCACATAGTGGAAACACTGATGAAATTTGAATAAGAACTTTAGTTAATGGTATTGTACCAATACTTTCCTGGTTTCATTTGCGAAGGAGAGTATCTGTCACCTTGAGTATCATTTCTATGTGTTGTGGACATTTCAAGGCCTCTCTTCTAACTATTTTGAAGTATACCAGTAGATCGTTCTAACTATAGTCACTCTAATGTGCTATTGAGCATTAGACCTTTTGTTGTCTAACCATATGTTTGTATTCATTAACCACCCTCCCTTCATCCTCCCCGCCTTCCACCAACACACCCTTCCTGGTCTCTGATATCTATCATACTCTCTACCTCCATGAGATCAACAGTTTTTGCTCCCACATATGCCTGAAAACATGAAATATTTGTCTTTATGTTCCTGGCTTATTTCGTTTAACATAATGACCTCTAGTTCCATTCATGTTGCTGCAAATGACATGATTTCATTCTTTTTTATCACCAAATAATGTTCTCTTGTGTATACAAACCACATTTTTGTCATTCATTCGTTGATGGACATGTAGGTTGATTCTGTATCTCTGCTATTGCAAATAGTTTTGCAGTAAACATGTCAGTGTACCTATCCCTTTGATATGTTGATTTCTTTTCCTTTTGATAAATTCTCAGTAGTGATTTCTGGACTGTGTGGTAGTTTTTAGTTTTTTTCCATACTGTTTTCCATAGTGGCTATATTAACTTACATTCTCATCAGCAGTATATGAGTTCCATTTTCGCTGCATCCTCACCAAAATCTGTTGGTTTTTTTTTAATCTTTTTAATAATGCCCATTCTAACTGGGGTAAGATGATTATCGTATTGTGGTTTTGCTTTGCAATTCCCTTATAATTAGTGATCTTGAGCATTTTTTTATATACCTATTGGCCATTTGTGTGTATTTTTTTCAGAAATGTTTATACTTGTTTTAATAGGATTATTTGTCTTTTTTTTTTTTTACTGTTGAGTTCCTTGTATATTCTGAATATTAGTCTTTTGTCAGATGAAGAATTTGGAAATATTTTACCCCATTAAACTCATGGTTTCTTCACTCTGTTGCTTGTTTCTTTTGCTGTATAAAAGCTTTTTACTTTAATATAATCCCATATGTGTATTTTTGTTTTTGTTGCCTGTGCTTTTCAGGTCTTAGCCATAAAGTCTTTGCCTAAACCAATGCCTTGGAGCATTTCTCCTTTGTTTTCTTCTAGTAGCTTTATAGTTTCAGGTCTTATGCTTATGTCTTTAATACATCTTCAGTTGATTTTGTATATGGTGAGAGACAGGGGCATTGTTTCATTTTTTTGCTTATGGGTATCAAATTTTCCCAGCACCATTTATTGAAGAGGGTGTCGTTTCCTTAGTGTGTGTTCTTGACACCTTTGTCAAAAATTAGTTGGCTGTAAATATATGAATTTATCTCTGGATTCTGTTCTATTGGTCTTTGTGTCTGTGTTTAGACCAGTGCCATGCTGTTTTGATTACTATAGCCTTGTAATACGTTTTAAAGTCAGGTAGTATGATGTTTCCAGCTTTGTTCTTTTTGCTCTGGAGTGTTTTGTCTGTTTTGCCTCTTTTTTGGTTCCATATGAATTTTAGGATGTTTTTTCTGTTTCTGCAAAGAATGACATTGGTATTTTTGAATGGAGATTTGCACTGAATCTGTAAAATGTTGTCATTTTAATGATAATAATTTTTTCAATCTATGAGCATGGGACATATTTGTTTGTGTGTTCTTCAGTTTTGTTCAACAGTTTTTTGTAGTTTTCCTTAGAGAGGTCTTCTACAACTTTGGTTTAATTTATTCCTAAACATTGCTTTTCTTTTCTTTTTTCTTTTTTTTGTTTTGTTTTTGTTTTTGTTTCTATTGTAGATGGGATTCCCTTCTTGATTTCTTTCTCAGCTGATTAATTATTTGTGTAAAGGAGCACTACTGAATTTTGTGTTGATACTAATTTTGTATCATGGAACTTTACTGAATTTAATGATTAGATCTAAGAGTTTTTTGGTGCAGATTTAATTTTTTTCTAGATATAAGATTGTATCTTCAGCATAGAGGGACAGTTTGACTTCATTTTTTTCCAATTTAGATGCCTTTTCTTTCTTTATTTTACCTGATTGCTCTGGCTTGAGCTTCCAGTACTGTATTAGAGTAGTGAAAGTAGACATTCTTGTCTTGTTCCAGTTCTTAGAGGAAAGAATTTCAGCTTTCCCCCATTCAGTATGATGTTAGTTGTGGATTGGTCATATATGGCCTTTATTATGTTGAGGTTTGTTTCTTGTATGCCTAGTTTGTTGAGAGTTTTTATCATGAAGGGATGCTAAATTTTGAAAACATTTTATGTCTATCGGGATGATCATATGGCTTTTGTCTTCCATTCAATTGATGTGATAGGTCATATTTATTGAGTTGCATATTTTGAACCATCTTTGCATCTCTAGTATAAATCCCACTTAGTTCTGGTGTATTATTTATTTGATGTGCTGTTGGATTCAGTTTGTTGGTATTTTGTTGAGCATTTTTGCATCTATATTCATGTGGGATACTGACCTGCAGTTTTCTTTTTTTGTTGTGTCCTTATCTGGTTTTGGTATCAGGGTAATGCTGACCTCATAGAATGAGTTAGGGAGAATTCCATCTTCTTCAGTTTTTTTGAATACTTTGAGGAAAATTTGTCTTCTTTGGAAGTTTGATAGAGTTTAGTAGCAAAGCCATTGGATTCTGGAGCCTTCTTTATTGGGAGACTTTTTATTACTGCCTGATCTTATAACTTGTTATTGGTCTGTTCAAATTTTCTATTTCTTCTGGATTTTATCTTAATATGTTATATGTGTCCAGGAACTCATCCATTTCCTGTAAGTTTTCTAGTTCATTAGTGTGTAGTTTGTAATAGCCCCTGATCTTTTGTATTTCTGTAGTTATCAGTTATGATGTCTCTTTTTTCATTTCTGATTTTATTTTGATCTTCTCTATTTTTTTTCTTGGTTACCCTGCCAAGTGGTTTATAAATTGTATTTGTCTTTTCAAAAAATCAACTTTTTATTTTGTAGATTTTTTTCTGTTGTGTTTTTAGTCTTTATTTTGTATAAATCTTCTGTGATCTGTTATTTCTTTTCTTCTACTAATTTTGGGCTTGGTTTGTTCTTGCTTTTCTCGTTCCTTCAGGTGCACCATTAGGTTGCTTATTTGAAATCTTTGTCCATTTTTGATGTAGTCACTTATTGTTATAAAATTCTCACTTAACACTGTTTTTGCTGTATCCCATAGATTTTTTACATTGTAGTTTGGTTTTCATTTGCTTCAAGAAATTTATTCATTTTCTCTTTAGTTTCTTCTTTGACCCAATGGTCATTCAGGAGCATATTGTTAAATTTCTATGTATTTACAGTTTCCAGAGTCCTTCTTATTATAGGTTTCTAGTTTTTATCGTGGTCTCAGGAGATACTTGATATTATTTCAAGTTTTAAAGTGTTGTTGAGACTTGTTTGGGTCCTAACATATAGTCTGTGTTGGAGAATGTTCTATGTGCTTATGAAAAGAATGTGTATACTATAGCCCCTGGATGAAATACCCTGTAAATGTCTGTTACATCCATTTAGTCTAATGTGTAGCATAAATTCAGTGTTTCTTTATTAATTTTCTGTCTGGATTATCTGTGTAAGGATGAGAGTAGGGTGTTGAAGTTTCCAACTCGGGCGTCCCCAACCACTAGCCTGTGAACTGTTAGGAACCAGGCTGCACACAGGAGGTGAGCAGCAGGTGAACGAGCATTATTGCCTGAGCTCTGCCTCCTGTCAGAACAGCGGTGGCATTACAGTCTCATAGGAGCGCAAATGAACCCTGTTGTGAACTGTGCATGAGAGGGATCTAGGTTGTGTGCTCCTTAAAAGAATCAAACTAATGTCTGTCCCCTGCCCTCACCATCTGTGGAAAAATTGTCTTCCACGAAACCTGTTCCTGGTGCCAGAAAGGTTGGGGACCACTGCTCTAACTATAGTAGTACTGGAGTCTTTCTCTTTAAGTCTAATAATGTTTGGTTTATGTATCTGGATGCTCTGGTGGTGAGTGCATACGTATTTAGAATTGTTATATCCTCTTGTTGAATTGCTCTATCTTATATAATGGCCTGAATTGTCTCTTACTTTGTTTGACTTAAAGTCTGTTTTATCTAAACGTACACATTCCTGCTCACTTTTGGTTTTCATTTCCATGGAATGCCTTTTTCATCCTATTACTGTAGCCTCTATGTTTCTTTAGAGGTAAGATGAATTTCTTATAGACAGTATATAGGTGGGTCATATTTTTTTCCCATTCAGCCAAATCTATATCTTTTCTGAGGAAAATTTAATCTGTTTATATTCAGGGTTATTATTTATAGGTGGGGGCATATTCCTGTTACATTATTAATTGACTTCTAGTTATTTTATATATCTGTTTCTTTCTCATATTGTTTACCACTGTGATTTGGTGGCGCTCTCTCTCTCTCTCTCTCTCTCTCTATCTCTCTCTCTCTCTCTCCCTCTCCCTCTCCCTCTCTCTCTCTCTCTCTCCCTCTCCCTCTCTCTCCACCCCCCTTCCTTTCCTCCTTTCCTTCTTTCTCTCGTCTTGTCTCGTCCCATCTTGTCATGTCGCGTCTCATCTCTTCTCTTCTTCCGGTGCTTATTCTATTATTTAGGCTAGAGTACAGTGGTATGATCATGGTCCACTGCAGCCTTGAATTCCTGGGCTTTAAGTGATCTTCCCACCTCAGCCTTCTGAGTATCTAGGACTACAGGCATGTGTCGCCATGCCCTGCTAGTTAAAAAGAAACATTTTAATTTCATATATATATTATATACATATTGTGTGTGTGTGTGTGTGTATATATATATATATATATATATATATATATATATATTGAGACAGGGTTTTGCTAGAGTGTAGTGACCTGATCTTGGCTTGCTGCAGCCACTGCTTCCAGGGCTCAAGTGATCCTTCTCCTTCATTCCCCTGAGTAGCTGGGACTGCAGGTGCACACCACCACACCTGGCTCACTTTTGTATTTTTTTTGTAGAGACAGGGTTTCACCATGTTGCCCTGGCTGGTCTTGAGCGCCTGAGCTCAAGTGATCTACCTTCCCCAGCCTCCCAAATCGCTGGAACTATAGGTGTGAGCCACTGTGCCTGGCCCCAGCTAATTAAAAAAAAAAATTTTTTCTAGGGATGAAGTCTCACTGTGTTGCCCAAGCTGGTCTCAAAGTACTAGGCTCAAGCAATCTTTTGGCCTCAGCCTCCCAGAGTGCTGGGTTTACAGGTGGGAACCACTACACCTGGCCAAGTTTGGCGGCTTTCTGGAGTGGTAACATTTTTGTATGTTTTCATGACGGTAGATACCATGATTTTGCTTCCAGGGCCAGGACTCTGTTAAGTGTTTATTTTTAGTATTGAATTTAGTGATGAACTTTCTCAGCTTTTGCTTGTCTTGGAAAGACTATTTTTCCTTCATTTATGAAGGATAACTACTGAGTATAGTATCCTTGGCTGGCAGATTGTTTTTTTCCCCAGCACTTCTTTATGTTCCCGTTCTCTGCTACCTTATAAGTTTTCTGCTTAGAAATCCACTGTTAGTCTGATGGGGGTCCCTTTATAAGTGACTACACATTTTTCTCTTGCTATTTTTGGAATTGTCACTGTCTTTGGCTTTTGATGGTTTGACCAAAATATGCCATGGAGAAAACCCTTTTTTGTTGTTTCTGTTTGGGGATCTGTACGCCTCCTGTATCTGGGTATCTAAGTCTCTTGCTAGACTTGGAATGTTTTTATCTATTATTTCATTAAATATGTTTTCTAACCCTTTGACTTTGTTTTCACCTTCTGGGACTCTGAAATTTTGAATATTTGGTTACTTTATAATGTCTCATGTCACGTAGTCTTTGCATATTTTTTTATTCTTTGTTTTGCAATTTTTGACTGACTAGGTCATTTCAAAAGATCTGTCCTCAAGTGCTGAGATTCTTTTTTTGTGCTTAATCTAGTCTATTGTTGATCCTTTCAAATGTATTTTGTATTTCATTCAATGAATTCCTTACTTCCAGTATTTCTGTTTGTTTCTTTTTATGATTTCTATCTCTTTGGTAAATTTCTCATTCAATTTCTGATATATTTGTGTTGTTTTTCAGTATTTGGTTGTATTTCACAGAGCTTCATTAAAATCAACGTTTTGAATTCTTTTTCCAGGATTTTGTGTATTTCTTTTTGATTGGGATCTGTTGCTGAGAATGATTGTATTCCTTTTAAGGTGTTACATTTCTTTGTTGTTGTTTTATGTCTTCTATGTCCTTACATTGCTATGTACACATCTGGTGTAACAGTTGCTTCTCGCAGTTTTCTGAGTTTGCTTTCATGGGGAAGGAGTTTTTCCTGAAAATCTATCTATGATGCTGGTTGGATAGGGCATTTTGACTTTGATTCGGGGTGCTTGTAGTAGTATAGTCTCTGTATAATTTCTTTGTCTGTAAACAGCATAATGGTGTCTGTGATTTCCTTAGTGACTTAGGGTACAATTGTTAATGGAGGCTCTGCTGAACTTTTGCTGGTGACTGGGAGGTGGGCCAGTCGTTGAGTCCCAGTGGTAGCAGTGTTGGACTGAGTCTGTGTGTCCCTGGGCCTCAGAGCAGCAAACAGTGGCACTTGTGCTAGCAGGTCCTAGCAGGTTAATTCAAGGGCTACAGGTAGCTTGCCTGGATACCAGTAATGATGGCAGTGGGCTATACTGTTGTTCGAGTACTGGGCCCTGGGTGGTAGACATGATAGGGGTGATAGCAGTAACAGTGGTGAGATGACCCTCTAAGTGGTGTGCCCTGGTGTTGGCCATGGCTATGGTGGGCCGAGACCTTGTCCTCAGTCCCCTTGATGGCACATGAAACACTGGCTATGATAGGCAGGGGCTGGATTATCCCCAGACCCCTGAAAGATTGCTCAGGTGGGGATGGCAGCAGGTGCCCTATGGCTGTGCTCCTGGGGAGGGAGGGATTGCTTTCAGTGGCAGCAGCCACGTGCAGATAGGTGGAAAACATGCCCTTCCCTTGTGCGTCAGCCCGATGATGGCAGCCCACAACAATGGCACCTGGAGGCTGTGAAGTCTGTCTGAGCATGTGAAAATGGGTGATCCTCTCTGCTGGAGGAAGGGTGCTTGCTGCCAGGTGGCCTATGCTTCAGCCCTGGTGGTAATAACTTGCTGTGGCAGTGGCTGCATATAGGGGATGTCAGTGGGGTTCCAGAAATGTGGAGATGCAAGTGCTGTTGATCCCTAGGGCAGGATGGCATCTCTTTGGGGCTAGGCTCTCAAATGGTGTCTTGCTGTAGCTGCACAGGACTCAGGAGGGTATGTTGGATCAATTGTGAGATTCCCCCTGAGCAATGCCCTGGCATGGTTTCCAGGCATCTCCTTATATCTGTTTCAGGACCTGCAAGGGTCATGGGGCTCTTCCATAGCGAGGACCACAGGAGTGAGTCCACAATGGAAATGTGGCCCATTGGGTATCTCTCACTTACCCTGCACTGGGAAGTCTCTCCTCACTCCCAATCCATCCCAACCAAGCAAGCTCAGTTTCCTGATTTAGACAATGGTTATTGTACTGTATGTCGTTATATAAGATGTTAACATTGGGGGAGTCTGAGTGAGCAATATGGAAATAACCTGTACTATTTTTGTAACTTTTCTCTGAGTCTAAAAGTAGTCCAGATAAAAAGTAAAAAACAAAAAATTACTTCTTTTTCAGGCAGGAAAAAAAAATTAAAAACAAATAAAAACCTTCATATACAGTCATATACATGCATAAACACAGGAGCCATAGAAGATATGACTAAAAGACTGGCCAGATGATTTAAGCTTAAAAAGCACCTTTATGGTATAGGGGGAGTTGGGAATATAGGCAGTTGTGAGGAGTAGTAAATGATTTTCAAGGGGAATGAATGAGCCCAAAGAATAGATAATGTCCTGGACAAAGCTTCTCTGAGTTCCAGGGGGAGGTGACGGGAAGGGAAGGTGAGGGGCGGAACTCCACTACAAACAATGGTTGTTTTAATTTGCAGATAAACTCTCCTGGGTAATTCTCAGGAACTGCCCTCAGCATATTAGATGAAAAGCCTGCCATGGTATGGTGACTATTAGTGTTTCCTCTTTTAACATTTTTGCAACTGTGTTTAAATATGCTTGGTGTGCTTTGTATTTTTATTCCATGCACTTTAAAACATTTTTCTGGCGAGGGGGCAGTGGTTTACTAATTGCAACGCTTTTGGAGGTTGGGAGGACTGGTAGAGCCCAGGAGTTCAAGACCAGCCTCAGCAACATAGCGAGACACCATCACTGCAAAAATTGGCCTGCGATTTCAGGTGGTTAATCTTTCCTGGTTATCTGATGTGATTCCTAGGGAAGGAGTTTTAAGACAATTTCACTTCTTTTGGTAAGAGATTTTCTCAGTCAGGTAAGGAGATTCCAGAGAGTTCCTCCCCTCACTTTCGGGGAAGAAACTAGAGAAAAGTAGAAGGTCCTTGGTCCTGAGGCAGCTTCTAAGGCTTTTCAGTTTCTTTAATTCAAAAGTGCCCAGCATGCAAAAGCACCATACTTTGGGGTATTGTTATCTGTCCCCCAACGCCATCCACATAAAAAGATGAAAGCAGCTACCTTGTTTACTGATTTCCATATTCCACTGAATTTCTGTGCCTTTTGTTTCACATTCTCGAAACAAAGGGCCTTTTAGATCTGTTGTTTCAGTAGAAGTTGATGACATATATAATCAAGCTTGCCACCTATTTCCCAAATGCGTATCTCATTATATCTTCAGACAATGAGACCCTCATTCTGAGCCCTGAAATTAGGTGCTCAAAAAGATATTTGCTTAATTGCATCAATTCCTTTTCTTGTCTTGTAATGGAACTCCCTCCTCTGTATGGGGAGCCCATTAATCTGAACATCAAGGCAATGAGAGGAGACATCTTCCTATTTGTATTCAAGTCAAGTATGAGAGAAGCATGAGCCGAAGTCACCTCTAGGACTCATGTGGACATTTAGTCAACAAATATGTAGGTTGTGCTGAGTGTTTGGGACACTGCATGGTCCTTGCCCTTGTGAGCAGTGGTGACTTCTGCCTTAACTGAATTTCTGGCTACCTGTTAGAGATTTCCTCCTAAATCCTTCTAAAGCCTTTTACATAGGAAGACATCTTGCTGCAATATCCCCATTAAGGAGGTATAAAGGGTGTTTTAAATATAAGGAAATTCAGTTAGAAACAGGTGTTTCCTTGTCATTTCTTTCATTTAAATGTTTTCCCCCTAAGCTAAATGTTTGAATTGGTATTAACATTAAAAATAAAAAGTTGCATTAATATGCAACTTTTAAACATATTTGTTATAGTCATTGACCATTTGCAAACCAAATGCATTTTTTAATAGTTAAAAAAAAAAATTCTTCCAGGTGGGTGTGATGGCTTACAGCTTTAGTCCCAGCACTTTGGGAGTCCAAAGCAGGTAGATCATGAGGTCAGGAGTTTGAGGCCAGCCTGACCAACATGGTAAAACCCCATCTCTACTAAAAATACAAAGGTTAGCCAGGTGTGGTGGTGTGTGCCTGTAATCCCAGCTACTCAGGAGGCTGAGGCAAGAGAATTGCATGAATCCAGGAGGCAGAGGTTGCAGTGAGCTGAGATTGCACCACTACACTCCAGCCTGGGTGACAAAGCAAGACTATGTCTCCCAAAAAAAAAAAAAAAACCAAACTTACAGTTATAAAAGTTATATGTATATATGTATATGTGTGTGTATGTATATATACACATATATATACGTATATGTATATGTGTGTGTATATATATACACATATATATACATATATGTATATATGTGTGTATATATATATACACACATATATATACATATATATATAAAATTATAGAAAAACATAGAAACTATAGAAAATTAATTCTGTAGGGGTACTAGTGATTTTATTTCTACCTCATCAGTCTTAATACGTGCATACTCCTTCTTTAAATAAATAAGGATTCTTAAATACAGTTTTATATTTTTGTCCTGCTTCTGTAATGGGCTATGCCATCTCTTAAAGTTTTTCAGTTGTTTTCTCCATTTCTTGTTATAGTAGATAATGCTTACATTAGCTGGTCTTATCTTTTTTGTTGCTGTTTCCCCATTGATGCCTATAACAGTTTAGTGAAGCCTATGAACTCTCCTTGGAGTAAGATTGTATTTATTTATTCTTTTGAGACAGGGTCTTGTTCTGTCACCCAGGCTGGAGTATAGTGGTGTGATCGCAGCTCACTGCCATCTCGATCTCCTGGGCTCAAGTGATTGTCCCGCCTCATCCTCCCAAGTAACTGCACCACTGTGCCAAGCTAAGATTGATTGATTGATTGATTGATTTAGATGAAGTCTCTTTGTTGCCCAGACTAGAGTGCAGTGGGGTGTTCTGGGCTCACTGCAACCTCCGCCTCCTGGGCTCAAGTGATTCTTCTGCCTCAGCCTCCCAAGTAGCTGGGATTACAGGGGCCCACCCCCAGGTCTGGCTAGTTTTTGTATTTTTAGTAGAGAGGGTGATTTCACCATGTTGGCAAGGCTGGTCTTGAGCTCCTGATCTCAAGCAATACATCCGCCTCAGCCTCCCAAAGTGTCGGGATTACAGGCATGAGCCACTACACTCAGCCAGTTTTTTGTAGTGCTGGTGTCTCACTGTATTGCTCAGACTGCTCTTGAATGCCTAGGCTCAAGCAGTTCTGCCACCTTGACTTCTGAAAGTGTTGGGATTAGTAAGCCACTGACCCCCAGCCAGGAAAATGTTAAAGTGCATGGAATAAAAATGCAAAGCAAAACAAGCATATTCAAACACAAGTTAAAATTTTGAGACATAGTAATGGATGTGCTGCTTTCTTATTTCATGAAAAAAAGACCTGGCAGCAGCTCTGTTAATTATCATCATTTCAAAGTAGGGGGGTGAGTGTAATTAATATTCTGATATGTCTGCAACAACCTTAATGTAATATTAAACTGTGATTTCTATTGGTGTCAAAGTCACATGTACAACTAATACTAATATAATCTGTTGCCTACATTTATAATAGATGGAAACACTAAATTTCAGTTAGAAGTAAGTGAATATAAAGATGTGGTTTTTTTCAGTCAAATTTATAGATCCCCTAATTTCTGTTTATAGCCACAGCCTTGTTGTATAAATTTTTACACATATCTAATTATTACCATAAGGTGGAGCCCTGTAAATGAAAGAAATGTGAGCTTTACAGGAGCCTTGATTTTTATTGCCAAATTGCTCTTAAGAAAGCTTAGACCAGAAAGATCCACTGGTATATTTAAGACTGTAGTTTAACATTCTCTTAACTATTATGAATATTTACGATTTTTATTTTTGAACATGTATTATAAACCAACAAAAGATGTTTTGTTTCTTTGATCACTAGTGAGTTTCGATTTTAAAAAATATAACTACTGGCCATTTGTCATAGACTGATGGCAACCAACAAAAAAATCTCTCATTATGATTCTGCTCATCTTTATCCTCCCTTTATGTTTTTAAAATTTTTTTATGTACAGAAAAGTTGGAATGTATGTCCTCCTTTTATTTTAAATAGGGTTTTCTTTGTATTTTTTTCTTGAATCATTTTGATGCAGTAATCAACATAACTTTATACTAAAGTGTACTTCTTATTGAAAAGTTAGTGGCCAGTTAGGTGCTGCTTAATCAGCTACTGTTTTAAATGCCCAAATTCCATGTAATCTTGGCAAGAACATTACCCCACTTTTTAAGTGTCATACCTATGGGAAGAAGAAATGGAATGTCAGAGTACTATGCACTTTGTAAATGTGGGCAATTACTCTTAGGCAGCAATAATTATAAGCTTAGTGCCATGCTTTGGGACAGAATTCCAGCATGTGGCCGATCCTGTTTAAGTGTCCCCATCCATTACTCTGACCTGGTTTTGATTATGGTGCAAAGTCTAAGGCTATTTAGTTCTCATGGAACCTCCACCCTTATAATTAGGATGAGCCCTTTGAGGACCAGAAACTGAGACTCTATGAATGGTACACTTCCCAGAAGGAGAGCCATTCTTTAAACAGTTGGCCTCTTATTATGTTCACTTTGGCAAACCTGTGTTTCCTTTTAACAAGAGAAGAAATTTCTTTTTTTTTTTTTACATTGATTTCTCCAATCTTTTAGCTCTGTCCTCTCTTTCTAACTTAGTCATTAGTCAGATTAAGATGTAAGAAGTTGCACAATAACAAAACCTGAAAAATTTGAACAGAGTGGTTGTTCTACTTGTTATTTTGTTTTATTTTATTTTGCTTTAAGCTCTGGGATACCTGTGCAGAACATGCAGGTTTATTACGTAGGTATACATGTGCCATGGTTGTCTGCTGCACCTATCAACCTGTCATCTAGGTTTGAAGCCCTGCATGCATTAGGTGTTTGTCCTAATGCTCTCCCTCCCCTTGCCCCCAACCCCATGACAGGCCCTGGTGTGTGATGTTCCCTTCCCTGTGTCCATGTGTCCTCATTGTTCAACTCCCACTGACCAACATGGTCAGTGAGAACATGCAGTATTTGGTTTTCTGTTCCTGTGCTGGTTTGCTGAGAATGATGGCTTCCAGCTTCATCTATGTTCCAGCAAAGGACATGAGCTTGTTCTTTTTATGGCTGCATAGTATTCCATAGTTTATATGTGCCACATTTTATTTATCCAGTCTGTCATTGATGGGCATTTGCACTGGTTCCAAGTCTTTGCTGTTGTAAATAGTGCTGCAGTAAAATACGTGTGCATGTGTGTGTCTAATGAAAATATAAAACTGATGCAAACCTTGAAGGTCAAACTTTATGTTGTTAACTATACTGATGGTGGCACATATGCAATCAACCAAGTAGACTATTTAAAAAAATACTTTAAAATGTTAAAAATGGTGAAATAATTTTAATTTAAACTATTGAAGTTGTCACTGTTCCATTCTCTGATCTGCCGATATATGATGAAGCCCAATTCTGTCTGCTTATACTTGTGTCTTTAGCATCCCCATTATACATTGACTTACATTTTTTTTTTCGTAGAGAAAAATGGAAAAGGTTTTATTTTGCTTTCTATATGATCAATTAGGGTAATTCTGAGATTTGGATGTGAACATTTTTGTGACTTTAAAGTACCTTGCCATATTGCTTTCTGAAGCAGTTGATACCAGTCCACAGTGCCACCAGCAATGTATTACAGCAATATTACATCTCTACCAAGGGCTGGTTTTTCATTTCAGAAAGAAGAGTTTTTTTTGGTATTATGTTAGGTATGAGATAGTAGCTTTTATTTGCTTTGTGTTTCTTTGGTTCATGTTCATGTCTATTTTTTCTGTTAAAAATTTAAACTATTGTAGATGATTTAAGCCATAAATTGGAGCTTTACAGATTAAACTATATTTTTACTGTTCATAATTACATTCAGTTCAGATTATGCTATAGATATCCTTAGTTAAGTGTGCAACTGAAGGATTAATACATAGCCTACAGATACCATGATAACCAGTGCAAGTGATCCAGAAGTTGCTAGTTGAAGCCTATAACTCTTATAACTGTAGTTTCCTTTCCCCTTATAAGTAAAACACCAAGCTTAACTTTTTTTGCCATGTACACCTTATAATCAGGTGATTGAACTGTGCCTGATCTAATTACTTTGAGCTCTGAACTATTTACTGTTTCTCCTCACTAAGAATGTGAAATTTTTATTATTATGAATGCATCAACAAAAAATATAGCTATTTATCTGGAACATTTTAATGATGACATAATTATTCATTGGTACTCTTTGTACCATCCTGGTTAAAACTCAAGAACCAGAACTAATAAGAATACTTCAGACTAAACATTTGTTTAGGTCTTAAATGTGAGGAATGGAGTAGGTGGAAGGAAGTCAACCGTATATGGATATAATAATGTCAGTCTCTCTCCCTTTCAACAAAACCTTAGCTAAATAGCACATCAAGGAATAAAGCATTATGTCTCATTGGACTAGATAAATAGTTTATTCCTTTAGGAATCAAGTTTTATTTAATGATTTTTTATTCATAATAAACTTTTAGAAACTTATGGGAACATAATATTGCCTATAATGGCTAAGAAAATGAGCTTTGAAATCGGCAGTTAAAATAATGTTTGACTCTAGTACTGCTATATACTACTTGTGGCTAAGTGACTTATCTTCTTTAAATCAAAGTTGCCATATCTATAAAAAAGAAGGAAATATGTATATTTTTATGATTGCTGTGATTATTAGAGTACTTGGCAAAATGCTTTGCTTTGCTGCATTACATCATTCTAATATGGTGATTGCTGTATTGGTTTTTGGCATCCCAGTATGCTGGCTCTCAAATATTATAATTTCTGGGGGCGTAACACCTGTATTTCAGTTCACCCATCAGAAACTTTATCTACCCTACTTGAGTTTCTAATTCTTCTTCCCTTCCCCTTTTCTTTTTCTGACTTTCCTCATCTTAAATTTCCTCATCAAAGTCTTCCTTGGCCTTTCTTTAATGCTCTTCATCTGTAACTGCTTGTCCTTATTCCCCTTCCCCTCTAAATTTTCCATTCCAGAAGAAAGAGAATGACAGTTGTGGATCAGGCTAGAACTCCTCCTTGTAATTATGGATATTTTCACTAGTGAACAATGGAAGTCTATGGCCAGTAGGAAAACAAATTTAAAATGCTACATTACAGAGCAAGTGTAGATGCATTGCCTAGGGACCAGGGGCCTGAGAGGAAGGAAGAGACTGCAGTCCAGTATCTTCCAGCTTAGAACTCAAAATTGTAGCCAGGTGTGGTGGCTCATGCCTGTAATCCCAGTACTTTGGGAGGCTGAGGCAGGCATATCACCTGAAGTCAAGAGTTCAAGACCAGCCTGGCCAATGTGGTGAAATCCCGTCTCTACGAAAAGAAAAAAAATACAAAAATTAGCTGGACATGCTGGCATGTACCTGTAGTCCCAGCTACTTGAGAGGCTGAGACAGGAGAATTGCTTGAACCCGGGAGGCGGAGGTTGTAGTGAGCCAAGATGGCACCACTGCAATCCAGTCTGGGCCACAGAGCAAGACTCTATATTAAAAAAAAGAAAAAGAACTCAGCCAGGTGCAGTGGCTCATGCCTGTAATCCCATCACTTTGGAAGGCTGAGGTAGGCACATCATGAGGTCAGGAGATCAAGACCATTGTGGTGAACATGGTGAAACCCCGTCTTTACTAAAAATACAAAAATTAGCTGGGCATGGTGGTGCACGCCTGTAGTACCAGCTACTTAGGAGGCTGAGGCTGGAGAATTGCATTGAGCTGAGATTGTACCACTACACTCCAGCCTGGTGATAGAGCGAGACTCTGTCTAAAAAAAAAATACTCAAAATTTTTGCTGAATGAAACTTTTCTCTACCAGAAGGTTAAATAGTACATTAGGGCATGGAATGGAATAAACTTGTGTTCATATAGAAAGAGTTTTTTCCTATACTTTTGTAATCCTTGGGACAAAAAAAGGACAGTGAACAAAAACAGAGCTTTTAGTGTAAAAATAATTTTTTTCAAGTTCGAAAACCTTTTGAAAAAGCAGAGTCTGGTGATGATAGTGGTGAATTTAGCATGGGAAATTGGACCAGCGTCTCCATCCATACTAATAGAATTGATACCGATGAAGACTGGCTGGAAAAGCTATTTGGGAAATAATAGCTAGATCTCTTTTTCAATGAAAAAACTTGACACAAGTTCAAAAATAGCTTCCTAGCATTATCTAACCAGAGATAGGTTTGTTTGAAGTTAGAGTCTGAAGAAAGTGTTTGAATTTAGTTTGTAATTATCCTATCACCATTCCCCCAACTCAGAAATATACTTCATCAGCAGCTGGAAAAAGTTACAAAAAAATGTAGTCAGGTTTTGATGATGACACACAAAATGTTTATCATTAATTTTACAGTTTTTATTATTAATAAAGTAACCTTATTTTTAGTCTTTAGTTTTAGTTTATGTAGGATTTTTTTACATAACACAATTTTATCTGCCAGTAATACTAAAATGATTAAGTTTAATATTTTTAGTTTATGAATTTATTTTTTTTTACATTTTTTATGTTTCTGTTTTTTGTTCATGAGATATATTAAATATTTGGTTTTACAGTTTGTGTTTTATGAATTCATAACATTTTAAAATAAAGTTATTAATATCAATCTCTAAAGTAAACCCTTTAATTTTCTTCCATTATTGAGTCCCTCTTACCAAAGATGTCTATGTCATACTTAGGATGAAACCCAAAAATTAGGGGACTTGGCCAAATACAGAGGGGTTATGGAAAGAATGCTCTAGGCAGAGTCTTTCAGGTGATAAAAGACAGTGAGTTTGAGCACCTGAAAGAGAGGTTTAGTATCATTGGTTCTCCAGATTTAAGAGAGTGAAAGGTTTGCGCTGAGGCTGGAGTGATTGATGGTGACAGGTTATGAGGATCTTTGGGAAACCATGAAATTCAAGGTATAAGAATCTAAGTGTTTTAAGTTTCGTATTAGTTGGTCAGATTTGCATTTTAGAAGGATCATCTGGCAGTGTGAATGAGTTGGATAAAAGCAAACCAGTTAGAAGACTACTACAAACACTCAGGCAAGTGATGATGAGACAAATCAGTGGCAGCGGGACTGGGAAAAGATAGGTTTGAGAGGTGTCTAGAAACTGGAATTCATAGAGCATGATTATGGGTCTGGCATAAACAATTGGGTGAATGTGGTAGCAGTTGCTGAAATAGGGACTGGAGGCAGAGCTATAAAGGTTTCTGTGGGAAGGTGATAGTTTCACTTTTGCAGATGTTTATGGGACAAACATAGGTAAATGTAAAGATCTCAGGCTTTGATCGGGCTCGGTGGCTCAAGCCTGTAATTCCAGCACTTTGGGAGGCCAAGGCAGGCAGATCACTTGAAGTCAGGAGTTCGAGACTAGCCTGACCAACATGGTGAAACTCCATCTCTACAAAGAAAATAAAAAATTAGCTGGGCGTGGTGGCACATGCCTCTAATCTCAGCTACTCCGGAGGCTAAGTCAGGAGAAGTGCTTGAACCCAGGAGGTGGAGGTTGCAGTGAGCCGAGATTGCGCCACTGCACTCCAGCGTGGGGAACAGAGCAAGACTGTATCTCAAAACAGACACACAACAACAACAAAAGACAAACAAACAAAGATCTCACACTTAAAGGAGTCTGGAGTGGACTTGTAGACTTCTGAGAGTCATTAACATTGAGGTGGCAGTTGAACTTCTGAAAGTGGGTGGAATATTCAGATAGGAAGAGGGAGGGAAACTGAGCTAGAACAGCCAGAGCAGTAGAAGGAAAATCAGAAGAAGGCGATGTCATGGGAACCAGGAAGTAAGAGTGTTTCTAGAAACATGAAGTGATCATCTATGCTAGCTGTTAGGGAGAGTTTGAGCCAGGTAAGGACCAACAGTACCATTTGTTTTAACTTCGAGAAAGTCATTGGTAACCCATGCAGTGGAATTCAGATGATAATTCTGAAGTGAGGAATTGGACAGCTATTTCAAGAAGTTTCCAATGAAAGAAAGGAAAGAAGAGATAACTGTTTGGTTCTAACAGGTGATAAGGAGTTGAGAATTAATGTGAGTTTAAAGGTAATTAAATGATGATGGGAATTAGCAAGTTTAGAGGGAGAAGTTGAAGATAAAAAGAGAGTCATCAAGGAGCCTGAGTCCCTAGGGAGGAGGAATGGGCAGATGGGGTTCAGGGTGGGGCTTTGGATCTTACAGAAAAGGAAGCAAGTGTCTGGATGCTGGTAAATTTGTGTGGATGGTTAGTAAGTTTGTGTCTGAAATGGCTCCTTTATTTCCTTTGTGATGTGGACACACTGTCATTTGCTAAGATTAAGGAGAAGGTAGGTGAGGGATGGTTACAGGAGAATAGAGCATGTTTGCAACATCTGCCCTGGAGAAACGGAGAGAGAGTTGACCAGGGAAAGCTTGAGGATGAGGATGAGTTGAGGTTATTGATGATGAATTTGTAGTGGCCGTATATCTGTGTATTTCTCCAGCTGCAGAGAACTGTCATGCCACCTGCCCATTCTCAGGTATGTGAGTATATTTGAGGAGTTCCTAGAAGTTGTTTTTTATTAGAGTCCTTGAAATACAAGGACCAGGTAATGAATGTGACTCATGCTCATCTTCAGTGCATCCACTGTTGTTCTGTGCTGCAGTGATACAACAATATCCTCTGAGGTTGTCAAAGCATGTTAAGCTCTGCTCCTTCAGTAAATGGCCCCAGACTGCCGTCTTGTTTCTTTTTAAGTTCTTGTCCGCTTTTTTATACTATTTCTGTCTCCTTCCTTTCTGTTTTCTTCCTTGTTGTCAGTTGTTCTATCACATTACTGTCTGCATGCAAGTCTGTATCAGCCCTACACCCTGGACTTTGTCAACATCTGGAATTATCACACCTCTGAAATAAAGCTGTGAGCTTGAAGACCAGACAACCAAGCTTATTAGAATTGTGTGCAAAGTAAGAGTAAATAATCTGAGTGTGATTCTCATGTGCTGTGCTTTGAGGATATACATAAGTGTTTGTACATGAATTCTGTGGCATTTATTGGGTTATTTCTCATATATGACATATTTGTTGTTTGTATTCCCATTGTGTTTTTCTTCTTTTGAATTCTCATGGCTTATAATAATATTCTTAGAGAGCCCTCAACATTTATGACTGTAGCTTTTGTAATTGTGCTTTAGTACCTGCAAAGTATTTTCATATGCATTACTTAAATTTTAAACTACATGATTAGACATTTATGCTATTTTTTCTTATTATTCTCATAGATTTTCAAATACTTATATTTTGTATGGAAATAACATGTATTTTCAAATATGTGTGCATTTTGTGTGATGACATATTATGTCACAGTTCAGTCATTTAGCCATGTCAGATATAAATGAAATAGAATAATGTAAAAAGTAAGCATTTGGAGGTTTGAAAAATAAATTATCTATTCTAGTTTTTCATATATTTTCATGTTTTGTGGACTTCTTCACCTGTGAATATCTCATGTATGTATCAACAGTTTAAATTTTTAAAAGATATATATACACGGTAAACATCACTTCAGCGTTTTCTATAAATTAACTTAATTTTGATCCCTACCTTTCTTTTTGAAAGAAGGTAAATTCAGCACCAGTCCTTTGGAGGCTTGTGCTAAGGTTTGGGGCCTTGGGCAAAAGACCAGAACATTGAAGAGAGGCCCTGGGCTCGTCAGTCACCTGGCCACATGTGTTACATTAGCCCTGCACTGTGGAATACTGTGCTGTGGCCCAGAGCCCTGGGTCCTGCCTCCCTGGGGCACTGCGAAACTCTTTCCTCTGAGCGCCTGCTCCACCATACACAGGCTACCTGGGGGCAGAGTGCCCAGTGACTCGCAGCCACACACTTCTCTCTCCAATCCAGGAAATCTTTTTTAATCTGGCGGAATCCCCCTTTCTTCAGAGTCTGTTCTCAATATGTTTAGAATTAAACAAAGAAAAAAAAAAACCCAGAAGCTAAAAAGTCCTAGCACAAGCCTTCTGTTAGGCAAGAAAGTGTGCACAAATGTAACCTATTTAAATGGTAGGATATTGGGAGAAAATACAAGTTTATTTTGAGAAATAGTAGAGCAGTAATCTGTAGAGTAGTAAAAAACTCAGCAGGCCACCTGTGTTCAGTGTTATCTTCTCTGGAACTAAACCTGTGTAGAAGTTTTTGTTTTTATAACTAATTGAACAATATTAATATTTGTTAACTGTTTACATTTTATTGATATGATTTCTGAGTGGTGACGTTAAATACCGAGCAGAATGTAACATTTTCAAAGTATTAGGTAGATTTTCTAACTTTGTTTTGTCTTATTTTACCTAAGAACACTGGAACTATTTTGGGGCTGATGAGAATCTTGGTCCAGTGGCTGTGAGCATTCGAAGGGAAAAACCAGAAGAAATGAAAGAAAATGGATCTCCATACAACTACCGAATAATTTTTAGAACTAGTGAGGTAAGTCACAAATGAGAGAGGTTTGAGGTTTAACTGAAATGGGGGAAAAAAGGCAAATAGTAGCAGTAGCAAAGCAATTAAATTTAATAGCGCATGGTTACAGATGTATTTGGAATAAGTGAAGGTCTCTTTCATTTATTCTGGTGGAGATGGAGGTGGACAAGATGGTTAGATCTGGATCCCTTCTTTTCATCGGCGTCTGAATAGATGCAATATGCATGTGAGGAGTTTTGATTGAGAGAAAGACATGTCCATTAAGTGTGGCCCAAGGAAATTGGAGCCCTCAGAATCCCCAGTGGGGTATTCTGTATCCTGTTTAGGGCTACTGGAAAGCACCAAGGCAACTTGAGGAGCCGGAGTATTAGGGATAAGAGAAGGCCACGAAAGACTTAATTCACTCTTCCAAGCTCTTGCTGAGCTCATGTCTTCGCCCAAGAAAAAGCAGGGAAAGAGACTCTTCTTCCACTTTAACTTTACTATCTTTGCGACCCATTGTCTGAGACCTAGAAGGTGTACTCTTTGAACCAGGGGCTAATTCTAAGTGAAACAGGCTTTTAGAGCTCTTTAGGAATCCAAATGCACACAGTCTGTGAGTTTTTATTTTAAAATGAAGTTTGGGCTTAAAAAAAAAATAAGACATGGAAAAATAAAAAGAACCCACACATAATTTTTTAAAAAAAACCTATGAACAAGTCTGGGACTATGAGGTTCTTCTTTTTCTTTGTAAACTTATGTAATTGGGCCAGTTATCAATTTATTGCCGCTCAGCTGCTGTTTCACTTTAGGATTTTTGCTATGCATTAATACTGAATACCCTTGAGTCATCTAGAAAATAATGGTTTTGAAACTAGTTTAAATAGGGCATTTGGCTTCATTTCCCCCATTGAATGCAAAGCAAGTTTCAGAGGTTGGCATCACTTAGTAATTGTTCCTAAGCCTGAACTCCAGGGAAATTAAATATAGGACTTTTAAAGACAAGACTTAAATATCTTATGTGTTGTTTATACTGGCCAGAGAGAAGTGAACTAACATACTCTCATGTGCTTTTTCTCCATGACAAAGCTAATCATTACGTGATGTAACTTCTTTTGTTGAGCACAAAGGGACAGAGAACATCACATTCTGTGTTTTGGAGTTGTATGCAGGTAGTTGCTCCTTTCTAGCTTCCCAGATCCTACCGGTTTTTAGTGATCCTCAGTTATCTTACTTCCAAGTATTTTTGTCTTTCCCATTGTCTTCTTTGCTTCCCAAGGCCACTCTGATTTAAACCCCCATCAAATGCTTCCTTTTCTGTGTTGTTTTTTTATCCAGCTGAATTCATTTCCTTGCCACTTGTTCATCCCATCCCTCATGCCAGAGGTTAAAGTTTCCTACAATTCCTTCTTTCTCAGTCGGATTCTGTCACTGCTTTGCAGGAGCTTCCCTTTTCAGCATGTCTTGCAGGCTTTCCGCAGCTGATCCCAGCCTCTGCCTCCTACCTTAATATCTGTCCTAAATTCTGCTTTGGTCTGTGAACCACACCGACTCTTACCTTTCCCACCTCTGTTCTCTCTGCTTTACTATCTTGACCCAAAATGTTCTACTTGCTTTCTGTGGTCATAAGATTCTATCTTTCTCCAGCTAACCCATTTGAATGAGTTGTGTCCGTTGGGTCTGTTTCCTTAGCCTTTGACTAAAAGGTTCAAGTCAAGTGTTCAATAAAAACCATTACCACTTGTTTTTTACGTTCAAATTAATGTTCACTTCATGACAACTCTATTATTGCATTTTTCTCAGGCCGGAAACCATTAAAGTCACACTTTATTCCCTTCTTCTCGCTCCTGCCCCTGAGATCTGGTCTGTGAGCCGCACTTGTTCATTTTGTCTTCACAATATGCCCAGAACTCAACTACTACTCCCACCCTCACTGCCTGGTCCTAATCTTGCTCTGAGAACTGGTCTCCCACTTCTGTGCTGAAGCCCTGCATCCTTTTGACCCAACAGGGTTCCTTTTGAAATGTCATTGAGATCTTGTCATTCCTTAGTTCAAAATCCTTGAAAGCCTCCTCATCTCCCTTTGAGAAACAGCAACTGTCTGGTAGCCTAGGAGACCGTACACATCTGCTTCCCGGTTATCTCTCTGCGCCTCATCCCTTGTAACTCCTCTTGGCTCAGTCTTTTCCTCACCACACTGGCCTCCTCCCTCCCTGGGCCACCTCAGAACACCTCTGCCTTGGGGCTCAGATGCCTGTCATTCCTCCCCACTGCTGTGTTTTCTGTCAGGCTGCCTCATTTCCATCTGGGATTTACTCAGAAACCAGAGGCCCTCCTTGACCACTGAATCTAAAATTTCTACTACCTTCCCATTTCATCTCCAATTCAGTGCTTTATTTTTCACTAATACTTAACACTTTCTTCTCTGTGTTGTACTTAGTTATTTTGTTTGCTTTCAATCTCTCCCTCTAGAGTACAGCCTCATGAGGGTGGGGCTTCTGTCTGAGTAGTTCAGTACAACTTGCCTGATGCCTCAGATAGTGCCTTGCCTCCCTGTTTCTCCCTTCCCTCCTTCCCTCTCTCCTTTCATTCTTTCCTCCATGTCTTTCCTCCTTTTCCTCCCTTCCTTTCTTCCTTCCTCCCTCTAATGTTTATGTAATTAATCGCCACGAGTTTTTGTATACTGTTTTTTTCTTTCTAATAAAAAATAATCCCTAAATTTGGTTTAATGGTAATATTGTATAAGGCTTTTGATAGAAATGTTTCCAAACAGTGGTCCCTGGCTGTAGCTCCTGGACTTTTTTGAGAGATAGTTACTTCACTCTTCACTGAAGCCCTTTTACTTATTACAAATGAAATAAGATTTAATTTGTATCAGAGACTTCTCATGTTACTAATTTCTCATGCAGATGAATGAGGCAAGAAAAAAGAAAACATTACAGTGATACTCTAGTGCCAGTAACCGGCAGCAAGATAACAGAAATACAAATCTCTTTCATTTTAGTAGAAATAAACAGTGCAAAACATAAAAGAAGACATACCTTTGTAGGCATGGCAGTTTATGAGCAAAATTTTATGGCACATGAGTGTTTTTAATCATAGGAACACAGGACTTATGAGGACTCACTTCATTCTTGTTTCTGGAAGTCATTAACAAAAATATTAGTAATACTAGTGACTGGGATGTAGAAAATGAGTCATTCTTTTTCTCATTGAAATAAGAGATTTTCTCATGAAATAAGAGAAAATCTAAAGTAATTGCTTTGGCTTTCATGAAGTTAGCTAATTTCTGTGGCTCAGGATGCAGTGACTCGTGTTTTCGGTCTTGGCTTCTAAATTGAGAACACTTCTAGCCTTTGTGGTTCCCTCTTTCAAGCTATGTATTATCTCATGAAGAAAAGAGTCAAATAACTGAGTTAGCTATTTTCCATGATTTAAAAACAACATAAAAACTATTTGTGTCAAATTATACATTAAGTAATAGGAAAATGATTTTTACTTTTTGTTCGAAAGAAATTGTTTATAATGAAAAAGATACTCATCAAATGAATAGACTGCAAATATTTCTACTAACTTTTCCCTGTATTGAAAATAAGATGTTAATAAGTTTTGCTTTTTCTGCTCCCATCTGTCTTGACCCCACCTGTGGGCAAATGTTACAGATTAAGCTCGTCCAATCCATGGCCCAAGGGCCACATGTGGCCCAGGACAGCTTTGAATGTGGCCCAACACAAATTTGTAAACTTTCTTAAAACATCATGAGATTTTTTTTTTAAAGCTCACCAGCTATTAGTGTATTTTATATGTGGCCCAAGGCTGTTCTTTTTCTGTTGTGGTACAGGGAAACCGAAATATTGGAGACACCTGTTCTAGATTCTAGGTTTTACTTCCCTGGTGATTCTTCCTTTGGTTCCCATTTCCCTGCTAATCCTAAATCATGCCTGGTTTGCCTGTTACCTGAAGACTGTTAGGGCCTCCATTCTAATTATAGTCTCTGCCTCCAGTTGCTTCCTCTTGCAGTTCGTCTTATTTGCACTTAATTTCTGAGTATACATCGTCCCTCTGTGAGCATGTCCTGAGCTGACCAGTAGAGGCCCAATGAGGCGTGTATCACTCAGTTAGCTTCAAGGTCTTCTGTGCGCCCCCAGCTGACAGCTGCATGATTGGTTCCTCCCTGCACTCTCCTTGTGTCTATCTACAATAATCACTCCTTCCCACTTAACTCCTTTTTTTCCCAGTCTCCATACCTTTGCTCATGTTCTCTCTTGACATTTTCTTTTTGTAGAAATTGTTCTTCTATTTCGTGGCCATTTCCTAAAATCATTCCTTTTGATGGGGCCTTTCTTTATGTCCTGAGCCACTGTGATCCATTCTCTGCCTTTGGACTCTCCGAGGACTTGACCTTGTTATGCTTTGTTGAGTATACTTGTCCTTCTGACATTGCATTTGTCTCTTTCTCACCTCACACCTTTACATTTGACACTCAGTCCTCAACATACACTCCACTAGCTTTTGTAGCTCCTGTTGCTAAATGGAAATATGTTCAATTTCATGAGTTTTGTCTTCTTTCCTCATACAGTATTTAAATTACGTTAACAACTTTGCCATGTAGACATTTTTGGAACTTAAGACTACTTTAGGCTTCATACCTGGTTCACTTTTCTCTGACAAATCATCATTACATAGGAAAATGTCTTTGCTTAAGGTATTAATGGAGGGTCTTTTAAGAAGAGAAGGTATTTTAAGAAATAAGAGAAAATCTAAAGTAATTTCAGCTGCTGTTGCCTTTGCTGCTGTATTGACAGTGATGATTGTCCGGTGGCAGCAGCATTTGGTGACATGAATAGTTTTTGCTTGTCAGCCATGCATTATGAAGCTGAAAACTTTATCTCTCCCTTTTTATAATTCAAAGAAGTATAACACCCAAACTCTAGGTATTTATTCTTCAGACATTGCTCTGGGAGTCAGCTTTCTTAATTCCTAATTAGTATACACAGTGACATTGTATAGCGATATAGACATGGTGATCTTTACTGATCTCTTTTAAGAAAATGTTATTTTTGTTACTTTGGAAATGTATTTTTGGTTATTTTTGGTGTCTTGGTATTTAAATTCTCAAAAGTCTTGATGATGTACTCCTTTGGGGACCCCCTCACTAGTCTTGAAAGATTGGTTTCATTTTTCATATATTCAGTATCCTCCACCGCTTTTCTCATTCTTTCTCTCTCACTGGCTTTACCCATCAGAAATCATTCCCCAGCTCTATGAGGAGCCCCACAGTCCAGGCCTGCAGTGCATGTACATGTGTTCAGGCATCTCACATCCCAGAAGCCTCACCACAGTACTTGTCTCTCTTGCAGCTCATGACACTGAGAGGTTCAGTCCTGGAGGATGCCATTCCGTCGACAGCCAAGCACTCGACGGCCAGAGGGCTGCCTCTCAAAGAAGTGCTGGAGCACGTGGTTCCTGAGCTCAATGTCCAGTGCCTGCGATTGGCCTTCAACACGCCCAAGGTCACAGAGCAGCTCATGAAACTGGATGAACAAGGGGTGAGTTTGTCTTTCTGTGGAGAGCATTCTTGCTCAGATTTCTCGCTAGGCTTCCAGAATACAGACCTTAATATTTCCTGTTTTGATTGAGAAAACGGATACCTTTTATTGTGAAAGACACTGTATTTGCAATTACTTATTTTGCCTTTTCTTACTTTGAATGCTGAACATTTCTCATCTGATGAATTCTGTATGTCAGAATTTATAAATAGGACACTTTAAACTATGTTAAATTCTTTTATAATTTATATATATAGTAAATTTTTCAAGTGTCTGGAATAAATAATAGCAGTAATAATAATGTTATATTTATAACAATACAGTAATAATAAATTATTAATAGTAGTGAGCATGTTTGCAAGTTCCTTCTCTAAGTGCCTTAACTATGTTATCTTATTTAATCTCCCTACCCTGTGAGAAAGGTATTATTATTTGCATTTTAGAGGTAAGGACTCTGGGGCTCAGAGAGATTAAGTAATAAATTCAATTTCCCACAGTTAATAAGTTGCGGAACCAGGTGCAAACATAGTCTGCCTCAACATCTGTGCCACTTCACCACACTGTTCTTAAAAGCTTAAGAGTTTCAAAGTCTATAGTACCACCAAAGGCATATTCTAGCCAAGAGTTTTAAATGTAAAAATGTAAAATTTCACATTCTGCTTAGAGTAAATTGAGCATATGGGCTAATTTTATAGATAATGTATTTATATACTCTTACTTTAATTCTTTCTTTTAGCATTTTAGCTATATTGCATCCTAATAGTGGGTGGTAGTAGTTTTAACATTACATTTAAAAATTCTTCCAAAAATAAAATTGGTTCAGGTATTTTATTTATTTCTTTCATTTTTTTCTCATTATGTTCATTTTTCACAGAAGGGTCCAGACAGTGAATGTCATTTTGTGATCAAATTTGGATAGGATGTCCTTAATTAATCAAAAATTCCAATTTTATTAAAATGAATGAGAGTCCAAAAAATCAGTTTTAAGGTATATTTATTATTTTAATTCAGCCACTGAGAAGATATAATGAAGCAATAGTTAGATATCTCTTTTGTTTTCTCTTTTTTCTCTCCTCTCTTCTCCCCTTCTCGCTCTCTTTTTTTTTTTTTTTTTTTTTTTTTGGGAAGACAGTTTCACTCGGTTGCCCAGGCTGGAGTGCAGTGATGTGATCTCAACTCACTGTAATCTCTGTCTCCCAACTAGCTGGGATTACAGGCATGTACCACTGCTCCTGGCCAGATGTCTCTTTTCTGATCTTTGCCTTTTCTGTCCATTTCACTTTTCATTATGCACAGCTAATGTCTATTTGACACATACATCTAAAGAATACTGTGAGTAGTATCCTTGTTTGTAATGTGAAAATTTGATGCACTTTGAATGCTTTAAAAGACTACTGATGTATAAACTTATCTATTCTGGAGGCTGTTTTCCAGTAAATATTCTGAACATTTATTCTAACAAAGGTGTAGAAAAACTATGATTAGGTCCAACTTTATTGATTCAGTCGTTTCTATTACTGTGTTTATTAAGGAGAATAAAAACATTTAGGGATAACATAGTCATGTACTTAACATTTGAAATTTCTATTAAAACAGGTTATTTTATGTAAAGGAGATATTTATCGCCATTTTCTTTTGTTTTAACTATAGTAAATACAAAATGGTAACCCTAGTTGTAGACGTTATGGGAATTTCTGGCATATTTTATGTCCTCTGTTAGTGATTGCCAGGTCCCGGATCACAGAGGGTGCTGATCTGTTAAGAGTAGTCGTATCCACATGCGAAAGATAAGAACACTATAAGGAGTGGAACTCAAAGTTAAATTTAACTCACAAAACTGGCCATTGTTTTGAAATTACGCCCTTCCTATTCGTGGAAGTATTAAAATGTCCTTTCCTTCATAAATTATTAATCATAATATATGATAGTTGTTTTCTTTAATATGTTTACTAGGCAAAATTAAAATTTGGCAATTAGTCTCTTAAATTTTACTTTGAAAGTAAGTGCCTTAAGTATGTCATCCCATTCAACAGGATTATTATTATTAGACAGTAGTTTTTACTAGGCAGTGGAATCTAGAGGTTCAAAGCATGCTATTCCATATGAACAGCGCCGTGTCTGGAACTAAAGAGCACCAGGGGTTGGCCTCTGTCTTTTTTATCTCCATACACACAGCATTTAAAGCCAGGATTGCACTGAGATAAGACAGATGACATGCACACTTAGGCTTTTAGTCTTGGGAGTAACTTTTTTGGTAGGAAATCTCATTAGGGCCTTGGAATTATTTTGAGAAACTGATTATTTTGGTGCCTTTACAAATACAGATTTTAAAAAGGAAATGCTTATAAGTGCAGTGGATTACGCATATGAATCATTGCAAAGCATTTTTAGTTTCCATCTGTGTCGTCATATTTTAAAATAATCCAGCTTTGTATATCTTTATATTTAAAGAGATTCATAGTGTGATACCAGGAAACTGGACTCATCAAAAAGAGCTTTAAATCTCTTTCTACATTTGGTTTAAATGATTCCTTTAATATCTTTTCTATTTTTTATTAACTGTCTTACATAATCATGCTTTGAAAAAGAAGATACAATTTGTTTCCTATACTGTGGCATTTTGCCTTTCAACACTTTGGTGCTTTAATTCCACATTTTACCACTATTTAAAGCTAAAGTGAACAGAAAAACGAATTAAAATTTTATCTGTAAAATAGAAAGCACTGCACAAAAATATAGTAATTTGCTTTTTATTTAACTTGATATATATGTGGGAGCTGAAGTGGGCATTTCAATTCCTAAAGAAATTTACTTTAGAAAATGAACTTATTCTTTGGGGCTTATCCAGGCTTTTACATTCTCCATCCTGATGCCTTTCTGGGACTTTATAGCTACCTTTTTTTTTTTTTTTTTTTTTTTTGAGATGGCTTTTCACTCTATCATCCAGGTTGGAGTACAGTGATGCCATCTCGGCTCACTGTAACCTCCACATCCAAGGCTCAAGCAATTCTCCCACCTCAGCTGGGATTACCCAGGGGTGCCACCATGCCCAGCTCATTTTTGCATTTTTATTAGAAATGGGGTTTTACCATGTTGGCTAGGCTGGTCTGGAACTCCTGACCTCAGGTGATCTACCCGCTCAGCCTTCCAAAGTGCTGGGAGTACAGGCATGAGCCACCGTGCCTGGCCTTTCACTACTTATTGATGTCCATGTTCATTGTTATATAAAATGGCGATGAGAAGACAAAACTAACCTGCTAATATTTTCACATTGGTAAGAATTTAGAAGAACACTTGATGCTTTAGAAAATTTGTGTTCTTATTGTCATACTTCTTGATCTTCACTTGCAGTACAGTTGGGGGCATCTCTCATCATAAAAACAAAGGAGATAAATATGTTTCATTTTACTATATTCTAATCACTTTACTGGCATAATCTGATTTAATCCTCACAGCAACCTTTTGCAATAGATTGCAGCTACTGGCCTATTAAACAGTCAAGGGGTTTGAGTTGTACAAGAGTTCCCAGAGCTTTTTTTCTTACCTGTCATCCCTTAATAGTCCTGAGCACTAGATACAAATTCGCATAACACTGCTCTTCAGTTTTAAGATTTCCAAGATCCTATTTACATATCTTGAATTACTTTGTTTTTAATTGTTTAAAAAAAATCTGTTATCTTTATTTTTTTATTTCTAATTAGGAATTCAGTGTAGAATATTTGAATATTTTGATCCTCAAAACTATGCTGTAAGTTGGGTGCTATGATTCACATCTGTAATCCCAGCATTCTGGGAAGCCAAGGCAGGAGGATTGCTTGAGCTCAGGAGTTCAAGACCAGCCTGGGCAACATAGTGAGACCCCATCTCTTAAAAAAATAAGTAAATAATTGTAAAAAACAATGCTGTGAATTTTTAGGAATTTTATCATTTAATCAAGTCAACTTTTAAATGATGTAGAAAATTCAGATACTTTTAAATTTGCCATATTAGAACCATTTTTCATCAACAATCATGTTAAAATACCTATATTTCATCTACCTTGTGCAAGCAGAATGAAAGATTATGTCAAGCCCTGGTTTAAGGTGTTCCCACATGTAAAGCTCTTAATACAATGCTGGGCAAGTGATAAAACTTTCAAGAAATAGGAGCTGTTGATAATAAGATAGCAACTTGTTAGTAGCCCTTTACATGCATTATCTCATTTAATCTTTATAAATATCCTATGAGAGAGCTTCTGTTGTAGGTGATATATTATGCTTACTTTCACAAGTAAGCGTGACTGTTTCAAATCCAATAAATACTTTGTAAGTATGACTCTGTGGGTTGTTAAATACTGTAGAGAACAAAATAGGATAGTAAGACATAGTCTATCCATGAAGGAGACAGGGTTATAAATTACTGTAATGGATGTCAGGGTTAATATTAATGAATCTAATAGAGAATTGCAAACAAAGAGCAATGGAGGTATAAGCCAATGGGGACAAGTCATAATTAGTTAGCTGGATCAGAATGAGATGGGCCTTGGAAGGGAAGAAGGTTTCGTCAGGCCAGGGAATAAGCAATTGGGTGGTCCATACTCAGAACAATAGGAACAAGGCTTAGAAGGACAGATGCACACAGTGCGTTCATGAGGCAGCAAGGAATCCTGCTGAGCAGGAGTGTGAGGCACATGTAAGGGAATAAGAAAAGTAGATGATTTTTATTGACAGTGATTAAGCCAGGTACTGTGTGAAATAGTCTCCATGAATTAATTAATCCTCAGAATCCTTTGATACTATTATTGTTCCTGTTTTATAGATAATAGCACTGAGACACAAAGACCAATCACAGTTAGGGTCCTGTGCAGGCTGTCTTGAATCCAGGCACTTAGACTCTAGAGCCTGCATTCTTAACCAATACATCAGCCACCCTGTCCTCCTTTCCCTCCCCATGAATGGGAGAAGAAACTGGAATTATTGCTGCAGATTTCAGTGCCCTGTATTCAGTGTAACATGTTAAACCCAAATAAAATTGGAATGGATCTGGTTTATAAATATTTAAGGTACAGTTGCTAGTTTGCAGTGGAGAAAATTGGTAGTTCTGTTTTCATTAGGAAATGTCAGGTTTCATGTACATGGTAATGACTTTGCCTAAATGAATCATCACCATTTTTCTAGATTATTAAAAATGCAGTGAAATGAAAATATTTATTGGGTTCTCAAATTTTTAAGAAGTTATCTTTCACAGAGTAAGAGAGAAAGTGATCATATTTAATTTAAGTCTGCAATAAATATCTCAAGAATGGATGTAAGGAAATGAGCAATGTTTATGTGCTAATGAATAGCACTGACCCTTTGATTAAGGACATGAATGGAATTCTCTGCTAACTTAGCCTATTCATTGCCTTGCTCCGTTATTTTATTGTGAAGATAAATGAGTTTGACTAGTCATTTTCTCTTTGATTCAGGCAGCTAGTTTTGAAAAATGACCCATTGGGGGAATATTTTTTCCAAAACTGATTGTCTATAAATGAAGCTTTGGCAGAACAATTGCCATTTCTAGAATTTTAATCTTCTCTTAGAGTATGATATTAGCAAATGCATGTTTAGAGTTCAGATGGCTACCAAATTGATTCCAGACAACTGGTGGATCTGTCTGTACATTTTCAGGAAGGAAATAGCCACAACGGCCATCTAGTCAGGGGAAGAAGGCAGTGACATCTGTAGCTTTGTCTTGTGTGTTTGCAAATAGTGATCACTCTGTGCTGGCCCATCCTTGTTTTTTCCTGGCTGAGGCTGGATTGGATGACAGGATGGAGTCCCTTCCAATGAGAAGATTCTGTGATTAATGGGACTGATAGCATTCGCATTTGGAAGACAGGTGGCTATGGTAGGATTGCAGTTTGCAGTGATAGAACACAGTAAGACTAAGACCATAGGCGAAGATCTGATTCACGATTCAAAAGACACAGGAACTGGTGGCAGACATTTCAGTCTTCTGGATTTTGAATTGTGGATTGTGTTTTAAATTCAGCTTTAAAATAGAAAGTTAATTTCTTTTCTATAGGATTTGTTTGAAGTAGGCAGTAGTTTCAAATGGTCCCCAAATCAAAGCAGTATGACTATGTTTACATTGCGGGGTTCCATTTCCACCTGTTCCTATGACCCTTTTCTCTCCTCCCTCATAGCTATCACCCTGTTAGTTTCTGTATTTCTGTTTATTCATGCATATACCACCAAATATGCATATGCAGCTTTATTTCACCCCTTACACAAAATATAATAGGCTATAGATACTTGCTTTTTTCATTTAGAATATATTTTTGAGATCTTTTTTTGTCAGTACATAGAATGGTTTCCCAGTATTTTCACTACTGCATAATATTCCGTTGTACTGCTGTACCATAGTTTATTTCATCAGTTTCTCTATTGATGGGCATTTCTGTGTAGATTTCAGTCCTTCTCTATTATAAACAGTACTGCAATGAAGACTTTTTTCCTATATAATTGAAATTCATCTCAGTGTCAAAAAAAATTGGGTACATTTAGTATCAACGTAATACCTAATATGAAGCTTTTTATCTTTGTGAGAAATTTTGAACAACACATTATTAGATAAAATTATTGTGTGTGTAGAATATTTCCTTTACATTATGCCAAATATAAAAATAGATTAGAATATGTCTGTGTACCTGTATATAAATAATTTTGAAAGCATCTCTGTCAGATTTTTTTTTGAACTTTACTACTGAGTATCCACATGTGATTTTTTTTTTAAAGCAGTTGGATTTTTGTTAGTAATTCCCAACGAGGATATACATTTTCCAACTGGCATTTTTTTGCTCTCAACACTGAATTTTTCTAGTTTCTTTGCCATTCTTTTTGGAGGACAGTATAGAGATTTATCTTCAGGAAGTAGTTAAGAGAGTTATGTATATAAAGAACAAATCAAAGCAAATAATGTGAATTACATGAATTTTTCGTTGTTGTTTTAATGACCAAGGTCTTTACTTTCAGTAATGGCAAAGTTGCTTATTGCAGACCAGCCCACTCATTGAGAATAACCAGGAAAATTGGACAAAATATTTTTAAAACTAAGTTTGGACTTTAGATTCTGGAAAGATGGAGTAGACATATTTCTCTGTATTCTTCCTGCTGGGTACAGCCAGCAACCTTGGACACATGTATAAAACAAACATAAAATGAATCTGAAAGGTGGAGAGAAGCAGCAGGCTGGTTAGGGACCTTGAGATCTCAGGAATGGCATAGCCATGAGGTCCCTGGATTTTTACGTTGCTCAGATATCCCAGTCTTGGGCTGAAGAAGTCAGAAATACCTATAGGCAAAGCCAAAATGTCCCCCAAAAGTCTGTTCTTTTTTGCAAAAGGACCAAAAAAAAAAAAAAAAACCCAGCAACAAAGCAAAACAAAAAAAGGACAGACTTAGACAGAAAACTTTAAAACAGGAACCTCTCTACTCCAACTGAACACTACAAAAACAAGCAAACAAACAAAAACCCACAGCCTTTCCTCTTCCCTAATCCTTGCTGAGGCATTATTAGAGAAGGCTAACTGAGGAGCTGGAACCTTCATCACTGTGTAGTGGTAATGAAGCACCCCTCGAGCTCCCCACTGTGTGGCATCAGAAGAGGCCTGGTGGAGAGTCAGACATTTGGCATACCTAGCAATAACAGGGTCTCCTTACCAAAATGTCAGTGAAAGCCAGAAGGGGAGTAGTAATCATGCATGCCTGATACCAGCCAGGGTGGTGTTAGGAGAGACGTAGTAGGGAGCTGGAACTCTCTCCACTGCTTAGCAATACAGAGGTGCCCCTTTCCCTTAGGTGTCATGGAGAGAACTTGAAGTTCAACTCCACCTGGCAGTGTCCCTTTGTCCATACCAGAATGGTAATAAAGAAAGCCTGCTAAATAAGGGATTTAAATAAGATCCAGAGTCTTATAAGTTAGTATCTCAAATGTCCAGAATTCAATTCAGAATCACTGCTTATACCGACAACTGGAAACTGAGCAAATCCCAAACAGTATAAACCCAAAGAAGTCACAGCAAGACACATCATAGTAAAATTTTTGAACACTAAAAAAAAAAAAAAAAAGGCAAAAGAGAAATGACTTGTTACCTATAAGGGAAGAACAACTTGAATCACAGATTTTTCATCAGAAACCATGGAGGCCAGAAACAAGTGGCATGATAATTTTTCAAGAGATGGAAGAAAAGAACTGTCAACCCAGAATTCTGTGTTCAGGGAGAATATCCTTCAGGAACGAAACTGAGATATCTCAGATGAAGGAAAATTAAGAGAACTTGTTATGAGTAGACCTACCCTTTAAAAGTGGCTAAGTTTTCTAAACATAAAGGAAGTGATAGAAGGGATCTTGGGAGGGCACAGTGACTCACACGTGTAATCCCAGGACTTTGGGAGGCTGAGGTGGGTGGATTACCTGACGTCAGAAGTTTGAGACAAGCCTGGCCAACGTGATGAAACCTTGTCTCACTGAAAATACAAAAAATTAGCCAGGTGTGGTGGCATGCGCCTATAATTCCAGCTACTTGGGAGGCTGAGGCAAGAAAATCGCTTGAACCTAGGAGGCAGAGGTTGTAGTGAGCTGAGATCAAACCATTACACTCCAGCCTGGGTAACAAAGGCGAAACTCCCATCTCAAGAAAAAGGGGCAGGGGGATCTTGGAACTTGAGAGAGAAGGAAAGAGTAAAAATATGGGTAAATACTTTTCTTAATGAGTTTCCTAAATTATTTTGCCCTTTGAAACAAAAACTACAATGTCAAATGTGTTTTTCAAACATATATACAGGAATTTTAAAATATAAGTATTTTATAAATGGGGGAGAGTAAAGAGACCAAGAGAGGTAATGTTTCTACACTTTGCATCAATTGGTAAAATGTTGATGCATGTAAATATCAGCTATGTAGGTAAAGATATATATAGTAATACATAGAGCAATCACTAAAAAAACTTAAGTCTAAGAGATATATTCAAAAGCTGTAGAGATTAATCAAAAAGGAATTCTAAAAAGCACTCAAGTAATTCTCAGAAAGACAAGGTAATGAAAATAAATGAAAAATAAAATGACAGACTTAAACTCTAATGCAGAAATTAGTTCATTTAAAGCAAAAGATCTAAATATACCAATTAAAGGACAGAGATAGGCAGAATGGATTTTTAAAAGCATTGTCCAATTATAAACTACAGAATTGCTTGAATAAGTAAGTTGAAAGTAAAGAATGGAAAAAGATGTACCATGCAAATATAAATCAAAGGAAAGCTATAATGGCTTAATAATGTCAGATAAAATAGACTTCAGAGCAAAGAAATTAACAGAGACAGAAAGGATCATTACGTAATGATGAAGAGGTCAATCTACCAAGAAGACAGCAACCCTAAATATGTATACATCAAACGGCTATAACGTGAAGGAAAAAAAAAAGATAGGTGAAACTAAAACGAGAAATAGGTAAATACACAATTACAGTTGGTGATTTTAGCATCTCTCCTTCAGCAATGGAAAGGACAACTAGACAAAATCAGCAAAGACATAGAACTTCACAAAATCAACTAATAGGATCTAATTGACATAAAGTACTTCACTCACGACAGCAGAAAACATGTTCTTTTCATGTGCACATGGAATGTATGCCAAGATAGACTATATCCTGTCCCATGAAATAAACATCCTCAAATTTAAAAGAAATAAAACGACAAAAAGTGTGTTTTCTAATCAAAATGGAATCAAACTAGAAATAACAAGCATAATAGAAAAATCTCTAGGCACTTAGAAACTAAAAAACAGATTTCTAAATAACCAGTGGGTCCAAGAAAACACTTCAAGGGAAATGAAAAAATGTATGTAAACTGAATGGGAAGGGAAAGACAACATATAAGATTTTGTGGGATACAATTAAAGCAGGCTGAGGGGGAAATTTACAGTACTAAATGCGGCGTCAGAAAAGACAAAACATCTCAAACCAGAAATCGAAGGTCCTAACCTTATGTAACTAGAAAGAAAAGAGCAAAATAAATCCAAAGCAAGTAGAAAGAAAGAAATGATATAGAGCATAAATTAATGAAATTGAAAATAGAAAAACATTAAAGGAAATTAATATTTTTCTAGCTTTTAAGAAAAAGCTAGATCTGGCTGGGAATGGTGATTCATACCTATAATCCCACCGCTTTGGGAGGCGGAGGTGGTGGGATCACTTGAGACCAGCCTGGCCAACATGATAAAACTGCGTCTCTACTAACAATACAAAAATTAGCCGGGCCATGTTGGCGCATACCTGTAGTCCCAGCTACTCATGAGGCTGAGGCAGATTTACTTGAACCTGGGAGGCAGAGGTTGCAGTGAGCCAAGATTGTGCCGCTGCACTCCAACCTGAATGACAGAATGAGACTCTGTCTTAAAAAAAAAAAAAAAAAAAAAAGCTACATCTTTGGTGTCTTAAAATTTTTTCATAAAGCCCAGATCCTACACACATTCACACACACACACACACAGAGCTAGATCTTTGAAAAAATTGATAAAATTGAAAAATCCTCTAACAAGACTGAGAAAGAAAAACAGAGACAATACAAATCTTGTCAAGACAGTAGTCCCTCATTATTCCTGGTTTCACTTTCTGCAGTCAACTGTGGTCTGAAAATAGCAGAGTATAATACAATAATGTATTTTGAGAGAGTACATTCACTTAACTTTTATTACATTATATTGTTATAATTGATCTATTTTATAACTAGTTGTTAATTTCTTACTATGCCTGATTTATAAATTAAACTTTATTGAGCTGGGCTCAGTGGCTTACATCTATAATCTCAGCAACTCAGGAGGCTGAAGTGGGAGGACCATTTGAGGCCAGAAGTTCAAGATCAGCCTGGGCAACATAGTGAGACACCATCTCTACGAAACATAAAAAAATTTATCCAGGCTTGGTGGCTCATGTCTGTAGTTCCATCTACTCAAGAGACTGAAGCAGGAGGATCAGTTGAGTCCAGAAGTTGGAGGCTTTAGTGAGCCATGATCAAGCCACTGTGCTCCAGGCTATGTGACAGAGTGAGACTCTTAAAAAAAAAAAAAAAACAACCTTATTATAGATTTTTAGGCATAGGGAAAAACATGGTATATAGTTATATAGGGTTTGGTACTATCCACGGTTTCAGGCATTCACTGAAGATCTTGCAACATATCCCTCATGAATATGGGAGTACTACTCTATCAGGAATGAAATGAGATATTACCACCAACCCTCCCAGTAGCAACAGTGTGTTGAAGAAATACTGTATACAATGGAATACATATAATTTTGGCAAGATGAAATAGGACAACTCCTCAAAAAACACTGTCACAACTCAGCTAACTGAAATCGAATATTTGAATAGCCCTGTGATTATTGAAAAAAAATTGAATTCATAACTTTAAAACTCCAAAAATGAAACCTACTGGGCCAGATGGTTTTCTTGGAGAATTCTACCTAACATTTCAAGAAGGATTATCACCAGTTCTGCACAATTGCTTCCAGAAAATACAAGATAAGGAACATTTTAAATTTCACTTTATGAAGCCCTGATACCAAAGCCAGACAAAGGTAGGAAAAAACAAAACTACTGACCACATCCCTCGTGAATGTACGTGTAAAATTCCTTGAAAAAAAAATTTAGCAAATGTAATAAAGTAGAAAACAAATTGTAGACCATGACCTAGTTGGATTTATTCTAGAGATGCAAGGCTGATTCAGTGTTGAAAGATCAATTACTGTAGCCCATCATACTAACAGACTAAAGAAGAAAAATCGTGATAATATCAAGTGATGGAGAAAAACCATTTGATTAAATTTGAACTTAGTTTTGATAAAAACTAGGAACTTTCTCAGCTTTGTGAAGAACATCTACAAAACTTCTATAGCTTGCATTTTTCTTAATAGTGAGAGACTGGAGAAAGGGAAGGATATGTGCTGTTGCCACTGCTATTCAGCATAGTATGGGAAATTCTAGTCAGTGCAATAAGGCAAGAAAAAGAAAAGGCATATGGATACAGGAATGGGAAAAATAAAACTCCTATTTCAGATGACATGCTGGTCTATATACAGAACCCTAAGGAATGTATAAATAAATAACATGAAACTACAAAATGTGTTTAGCAAGGTTGTATGATTCAACACCAACTCATAAAAATCAGTTCGATTTCTTTCAGTGAATATGTGGACACTGAAATTAAAATATACCATTTACAGTCCCTAAGCAAACAAAACTTGGAGCCAGACATGGTAGCATGTGCCTGTAATCCCAGATACTCAGGAAGCAGAAAGATCACTTGAACCCAGGAGTTTAAGACAAGCCCAGGCAACACAGTGAGACCTCATCTCAAAACATAAACAAAAACTTGGGCATGCATCTAACAAAACATGAATAGGACTTGTATTTTGAACAAAACCCTGATGAAAGAATCAAAACCCTAATGCTGGGCATGATGGCTCACTTCTATAATTCTAGCATTTTGGGAGGCCAAGGAAGGAGGATTGCTTGAACCCGATAGTTCAAGAAGCAGCCTGGGCAATGTGAGATCCTGTCTCTACAAAAAAATTTAAAAAATTTAACGAGGTGTGGTATACACCTGTAGCTCCAGTTACTCAGGAGGCTGAGGCAGGAGGATCGCTTGAGCCCAGGTTTCAAGGCTGCCATCAGCTATGATAATCCTACTACACTCCAGCCTGGGTGACAAATTAAGTCCTGTCTCTAAAAAAAACCAGAGATCTAAATAAATGGAGAGGCAGAATATATTCATAAATTGAGAGAGTCAACATATATTAATCATGTCAGTTTTCTCCAAATTTATATAAAGTTTTAACTTTTTGATTTTTATCAAAATTCCAGCAAGGCTTTTTTGTAGTTATCGACAAGATTATTCTAAAGTCTACATGGAAGAACAAAGGAACTAGAATACCTAAAACAATTTGAGAAAGAGGAATTAGTGTGGGAGAAATTATTCTCGTTTCAAGACATGTTATATAGCTACAGTAGTGAAGACTGTGTGGCATTGCTGGGAAAATAGACACAGGGATCAGTAGAATAGAGAAACAAGAAATAGAGAATAGCCCCACACAAATATATCTAGCTGATTTTTGGCATAGATGTAAAAGCAATTCAGTGGAGGAAAGATAGGCTTTTCAGACAGTGCTGGGACAACTGGACATCCATAAACAAAATAATGAACCTGTACTTTTTGGGTTTTTTTTATTTTTTTTTTATTTTTGAGACTATGTCTTGCTCTGTTGCCCAGGCTGGATTGCAATGGCATGATCTTGGCTCACTGAACCTCTGCCTCCCATGTTCAAGCGATTCTCATGCCTCAGTCTCCCAAGTAGCTGAGAATCCAGTTGCGTACCACCATGCCTGGCTAAGTTTTCTGTTTTTAGTAGAGACGGGCTTTCACCATGTTGGCCAAGCTGGTCTCGAACTCCTTATCTCAAGTGATCTACCCACCTCAGCCTCTCAAAGTGCTGAATTACAGGCATAGGCCACCGTGTCCCCTGCATAAACCTTGACTTTTAAGCATCAAAAATTGATTCAAATAGATCATGGATTGAAATCTACAAGTATTAAGATTTCTTTGAAAAAAACATAGGAGAAACTCTTTGGGACATTGAGCTTGGTTAAGAATTCTTAGATGTGGCACCAAGAGCTTGATCTAGGTTGGGCACAGTGGCTCATGGCTGTAATCCCAGCATTTTGGGAGGCCAAGGTGGGCAAATCACAAGGTCAGAAGTTTGAGACCAGTCTGGCCAACATAGTGAAACCCTGTCTCTACTAAAAATACAAAAATTAGCTGGGCATGGTAGCGTGTGCCTGTAGTCTCAGCTGCTCAGGAAACTGAGGCAGGAGAATCTCTTGAACCTGGGAGGTGGAGGTTACAGTGAGCCGAGATCACGCCACTACACTTCAGCCTGGGCAACAGAGCAAGACTCTGTCTCAAAAAAAAAAAAAAAAGCTTGATCTAGAAAAAAAAAATTGAGAAATTGGGGTTTATCAAGACTAACAATATCTTACAGTGCTTTTTTCCCTTAGACATTTGCTGATAGGTAAGAATCTTGGGGCTTTTACATCTAGCATAAAGCAGCAGATAAAAAGGAGACAGATCAGAGCTTTCAGTGATCAGATCAAATCAGTGCTTTTATAGGGTTTTGTAGATTACAAACTGAATTCAAGGCTCATTAGAGAACTCAAATCCGTAAAACAATCATATTGAAATTCTTTTTTTGTTTTCTTTGAGATGGAGTCTCACACTGTCGCCCAGGCTGGAGTACAGTGGCATGATCTTGGCTCACTGCAACCTCCACCTCCTGAGTTCAGGTGGTTCTCATGCCTCAGCCTGCCAACTAGCTGGGATTACAAGCATGTGCCCCCACATCTGGCTAATTTTTGTATTTTTAGTAGAAACGGGATTTTATGGTGTTGGCCAGGCTGGTCTTGAACTCCTGACCTCAAGTAATCCACCCACCTTGGCCTTCCAAAGTGCTGGGATTACAGGCGTGAGCCACCGCACCCAGCCTATATTGAAACCCTAAAACTAAAATCCCCCTAAAGTTAGACTCATTTAAAAGTAGCTATGTTTAAGAGCTTATTGGACACAGTAGAAGAGAGAGAATTGATGAAGACAGATTATCAGAAAAATTATATCTAAAGAATGGAGATAAGAAAACATGGAAAAATATAGAAATATGTCTGAAAGGTATGTGGGTAACAGCAAAATATATATATGATTGGATTTCCAGAAGAAGAGGAGATATTTATGCATTATTTGAGAATAAAAGCAATATTTGAGGAAATGCTAATAGAGAAATTTCCAGAACTGATGAAAGACATGCATTAAGATATAATCAAAGAGCTATGTCCACCCTAAGCAAGATAATATTAAAGAAAATCAAATGTAGGCTCATAGTAAAAATTGCTGAAAATAAAAGAAAAAGAAAAATCTTTTAAAATAGCAAGATGGAAAAATACCTTCGAAGAACAACAAGACTGTTAAACATTTGCTGGGCTATAAAGCCTAAAGAAAAAGTAGAAGCCAGAAGACATTTCTAAAATGCTCAAAGAGTATCCCTCACAATTAATTTTATTTCCCCAAAAAATTCTTTAAAATGGAGGCAAAACTAATTTATACATCAATAAAGTTGATTTAAAAACTGAAGGTAAATTTCTGCTTCTTGATAAGATTAAGTAAGAGGGGCTGCATTTTAACCTTCCATCTGAAACAACTTAAAAACTAGACAAAACAATGAAACAATGCTTTTTATAATGTTGGACATCAGGCAGTGAAAGATATTGATTGCCTGGGAGGTGGGAAACAAATCAGGTGAAACCTAAGATTGCACCAGCTCTCTGCCTGAAGAGAGTTTCCAGGCTACAGTATAGGGAGGGGATACCCAGTTGAAGCCCCGCGGCCTCCCTGATTGAGATTGACATGTGAGTCCAGGGAGGCTAGAATTTGCAGAGCGCAGAGGGTATCAAGGTGGAGAAAGCCATACGCAGTCTACCTCCAGTGCAAATAGTTGCAACTCCTATAAACCAGACTGGAAAACCTCATAATTTACATGGCATTGATTAGAGCCTCAGTGCTTTTGCCTCAATAGTGGGGCAGAATTATCCTTAGACTAAATACTGCTCTGGCACAAGCAGAGTTTAAAAGCAAGAACTGAAAGGCTCAAACTATTGCCAAGCAATTTAAATGTGATCCAGAACTTAGCTCAATAATACTTTATAGGAATACAACAATATCCAGCACGTACCCAGGAAATATTCATAATGTCTGACAAACAGTCATTTAATTAAAAACTATAAGCAGGAACATATGACCTATAGTGGGGAAGGAGATAAAATAATTAAATAATTAAAACCACAAAAATGACTCTGATTTCTTTTTATATGTTCAGGAAGTGGGAGGAAAGATTGAACATATTAAGTAGAAATCTGGAAAACATAAATGTTTCCTATTTATAGATGTGAAAGCTATATATCTGAGTTGAAAAATACACTAGATAGAATTAATAGCATAATAGACATTGTAGAAGAAAGGATTAGTGAACTTGACATAGCAATAGAAACAATTGCAAAAAACCAAAAAATCAGCATCAATCCAATGTGCTGTGAGACAACTTCACCTGACTTAATATTCATATAATTGGAGTCCCCAGAGGAGTTACAAACTACCTGAAAAAGTAGTTGAGGAAATAATAGTTCCAGATTTTCCACATACGATGCAAGTAGACCCAAGAAACTCAATGAGCCCTAAGAATAAGAAACATGCAGAAAATGACACCAACACACATCATAATCAAATTGTTTCAAACTAGTGATAAACAGAAAATCTTAACAGCAGCCAAAGGGAAAAATCCTGATTTTCGGAAGAAAGGTTATCAAAATAACCAGTGAACACAGGAAAAGTTAGATGACTTTTTTAGGCAGTAGAGAAATGGAAAAGAAAGCATAGCAGTACAGTTCTCAGATGTTTATATCTGAGTTCCTTCACTCTTTTAAAAGTTAAGGATCCCAAAGAGCTTTCTGTTTATTCGACTTTTTTGTTTGTGTTTATTTACCACATTACTATCAAAACAAATTTTAAAATATTGTTATTTTAAAAAATAATAAAATGATTACATGTTAATATAAGTATGTTTGTGAAAAAAGTTTTCTAAAATGAAAAACTAGTACAAAGAAAGTATTATTTTTGCAGCTTTCTTTAATGTCTGGCTTAATAGAAGGCAGTTGGACTCACATATGTGCATCTGCTGTCAGTCTGTTACAATATGTTGTTTTGGTTGGAGTGGATGAAGAAAATCTGGCCTATGAGAGTTTATGTATTTGGAAAAGGAAGGACTTTCATATGGCCCTTTCAGATAATTGTGGGTATTTTCCTCTGATATAACACCAAAACTCAACAAATGGTAGTTTCTTAAAGGTTAATAGCAATGCGGAATCTGAAATCATGAGTGTATTCTGTTAAATTAAAAATTCATTGACTTTCATGCACTTTGAATGAATCTTTTTTTTTTTTTTTTTTTTTAAAGACAGGGTGGAACTTTGTTGCCCAGGCTGGAGTGCAGTGGCATAATCATGGCTTACTACAGCCTTGATCTCCTGGGCTTAAGCCATCCTCCCACCTTAGCTTCCAAGTCCTGGAATAGCAAGCACGTGCCACCATACCCACCTAATTTTTTTTTTGTTTTACAGAGACAGGGTCTCACTGTGTTGCCCTGGCTGGTCTTGAACTCCTGGCCTCAAGTGATTCTCCTGCCTTGCCCTCCCAAAGTGCTAGGATTACAGGCGTGAACCATCATGACTGGTCTTGAATGAATCTTTTACTCATCCATGATTTTGTAATTTCATGCATCAGTCATTTGGAAAAATTGGTTCTCTTATGCAGATTTTGTAAGTGTTTACTAAGTTTACAATAACGAAAATATTCAATTGATCTTAGAAAAAGATTTAAGTGTTGGGAAGCTCTCAAGCTCATGGTGAGAGCTTATACCAAAAACTTATACCCTTTTGGTGTAAGTTTCCCAAAATTTAAATGTTGCTTTAGAGCTTAAATTCTGTTATTGTCAGGAAATATTGTCAGTTGTTTTTGCTGAAGTAACAGGTTCCCCTTTTTATTTTCAAGACAATATCTCCCAAATACACAAGCCTGCATAATTATAATTTGTTGTTTGTTCTTTCATATGAAAATACTGATTTTAGTTACATTTTTATTGCTGCTATAAGAAATTACTCCTACTCAGTTCCTTAAAAAAAAATAGATTGATTATTTTACAGTTTTATAGGTTAGAAATTCAATATGGGTCTCACTGGGCTAAAATCAAGGTGTTGGCAGGCCTATGTCCTTTGTAGGGGCTCCAAGGGTGAATCTGTATTTGGTCTTTTCAGCTTTGAGTGGCTGTCCGTGCGCCTTGGCTCATAGCCCTCCATCTCCAAAGCCAGCAGCGTTGCATCCCTCTGACCCTGCCTCGCCTCCATTGTCTTTTTCTGATTATCATTTTCTGCCTTTCTCTTCCACTTTTAAGGACCTTTCGGTCATTGGGCCCATCTGGATAATCCGGGCTACTCTCCCCATATGCTAATTAGCATCTTAAATCCATCTATAATCTGAGTTCCCCTTTACCGTTAACATTACATATTCACAGGATCTAGGGATTAGGAAGTAGGTGGGTTGGGGGGGAAATTATTCTGCCTAGCAGTCTTCTATGAAAGAGACACAGAGTTCATCTTCCAGCTCAGTTAAACAAGTGCTTCTCCTTTTGAGATATCATAAAGTACTTCAGTAGGTAAAAGATGCTTTATATATAAGCTCCATTTCATCACATGGAATATTAAAAAGCATATACTCAATGCCTAGATTTAATACAAGTTAATATTTTACTGCTTCATCAAGGACATTTTTAACTGGGTTTTTATTTGGGAAAGGGGTGAGTGTATAGCAGAGAAAAAGAACGCAAGAAGTGCTGGTATAGTTTGGAGCCACTGTTTGATTCATGCTAAGATGCCACCAATTTGACATATGCACCTGAGTGCATATGTCCATGGAAAATACCAGATTGACTCTTAATGGTGTTGTGAAGAAGGTTTTGATGTCATGATTCATCACTCCCCACAAGAAGGTTCTCAGAGATGCTCAAAAGTTCACGGTCCACACTTTAAGAACTGTTGTGCAATGAAATAACTCATAGTGACTATTTTAAATTTCTAAATTTAATTACATAATAGTAGAGGTTTCATAAGAATGTTAGAACTGGGTTGTTCTCATGGTTTGTGCTACCCCAGTGGCCTTCCTCTGGCCATGATACCAGGGAAGATGGGGTAAAATGCAAAACTTCCCGAGAGGGCTCTGTGAATTGGTTATTCACATCTCTTTCTTCTAGTACAGGGCTGTGACTATCATCCATCTTTCCAGAAAGTTATGCCTGTTTAAGTCAGATTGCAGTGTCTGTGTCTTAACTCTGGAGAGGAAGAGCAAATTTATCTACTGTTGGTTCCCAGCTGTAGAAGCTCACATCACTTTTAGTAAGTGTTGAAAGACCCCTTTACTTTATTGAGATTCAAGACCTTCATCTTAAATATAGCCTTTGTCCTGTTGGACTGACCGCCATCACTTTTGTAGGCACAAACATTTATTGAGTGCCCAACACTTCCCTCAGTGCTCCTTACGAACAGCTGATCTGCAGACATGAATTACAGCAGCATTCCTAAATGACCCAGAGGTTATCCAAAGCAGTGCTAAACTGGATAAACCTAGCCTGTTCCAGGAGGGCTTCTGGTGTCATTTAACTCTATTTTGATCATTACCTTGAAGTATTGTATATTCAGATACATAAGTCCATATAGGTATGTTTGTATGTTTCTCAAACAATAAATACTGTTTTATATAACCACAAAACAATCCAAAATTCCCACATCATGGCTTTACCTCCATGTACATTTGCTTCTTCTCTTAGAATGTTCCTGATTACATTTACTTAACTTCTTGTCAACATGTCATTCTGTCTGGGAGCATGGCTGGTAACTAGGGATTCTGAGTTCAGAGAATACCACCTACCTTTTATCTAATTGGAGTAGATATCAAGATGCAGTCATATTGTCATCTTTGAGGATACAGCAAGTGACATTTGGTAGTTTCAAACCAGAGGAAATTGGACTTTCAAAAGAATCTCCTAAAGGATCTTTCCTTTTACAACTGGGGAAACCAGTTTGTTCTATCTGCAGATGGAGCTCACTAGGGTATGAGAATTCAATCAGAAGAGGCACATTGTCATGTCCTTGAATTCTGTTTGTCCACTACTTTGGGAGAAGTTATCTTCTTTCTGCAGGAAACTTTTTTTTTTTTAATAAATGAATCCTTTTGAGTGTTGCACAATGAAATCTTAGGCCTCTATCTAAGAAGTTTTAAATAGGCACCCACAAATTCAATGTGACTGTAATACTTTCCATTAGTCAGGGTGACTTTTGTTTTACATTGTTGCAAGCGAAGTCTATCCTGGGAGGCATAGCCAGACAACATGTAACTTAAAGCCCCTTCCTCTCTACAGATTGCTTGATCTCTTTGTTCTGCCTGGAGGGAGAGTCAGGTAATGTTCAGCCCTGGGATCTGGCTGTATTAAGGACTTCCTTTGTAATAGACATGGAGACTATCTCTCTCTTTTTGTTTGTTGAGATCTAATAGGATACTTAGCTCAATTCTAAAGCCAAGATGAAACCTTCATCTGTGGGAGCATTCCCCTCTAAGCATTAGCCACATTCAGCCATTAGAAGCAGGCCAGTTGAGAAAGGGGTTAAATGTCAGGAGTGGGCAGAAGTTTTACCCTGACTTTTTTTTTCTTATGTGTGCTATACAAAAATAAACTAAGTCCCAAATGTGTTTCTGTTAATAATTGAGGTAGCAATAGGTCAGGTTTTATGCTACTTTAAAAATATTCCAGTATCAGTATATCCAGTTATTTGCAAGTTTCCAACTTGGAACCTTACCTTCCTCGAACCAGTGCAGGTAAAATAGAGTCAGGCCGATAAGATTGTGGAACTCCAGGAACTCTCTTGTCTATGCACAATGCAGAGGCTGCTGAGCTTTCTTGTCAGCTAAACAGGGTGCAGGGGAGGGGCCAAAGCAAGCAAAGGTTTTTTGGTTTTTTTTTCCCCTCAGTGACATTTTCTGTTATCACTATCTGAACCATTTGGTTTGGAAAGTTGAAAATGGTAGTTCAAGTTCATAGACCTTTAATAAAAAATGGCAGGGCTAGCTGTGTTTCAGGATTCAGGAATTTTCAGATTTTAGAGGGGTAATAAAATGCATCACCCATGTAGTAATATTCCCAGTGAGATCTGGGGCAGCACCCCACAATCAGTTACGCGGGAAGAGTGTGAATATTCACACAAATACAAGTAAATTAAAAGTACTAATGTTAGCCCCAAATCAAGTTTAGCCGCCAAATGTGTTTGCTTAAATTTGGTTTCTACCTTTCAACTTCGGAATTGCAAATAAGAAGTTGTAGACATATGTTACAGTGGTAGAAATAGAGCAAGACAAACCTGGTTGAGTCCTGGTGATATTTAATGGAGCTGAGTCACAGGAACTGACAGTTCGTAATCTTGTGTCTCTCCCTACTCGACTAGTTACTCTCTCTTCCATTCTCCAGTCTCTTTACTCATCTGTCAAACAGGTTTAATATTTGCCATTATGGGCCATTATGAGGGTAAGAATTTAATGTATGTTAAACACGGCACATAGTATTTGGCACGTAGGTATTCAGTAAATGTTAGCTATTAAAATTTCACCTCTTCCCTTCCTTTTATTAGACAAAACCTTACTGATGTGGTGGTTGCAATGCCACTCTGGTAATAGGATTAAGTGGTAAGAATTGTCCTGATGTCATTGGAGAATTCAAAGTCTACATTTTCTTTTCATTTTTTCTTTTTCTTTTCTTTTCTTTTTCTTTTTTTTTTTTTTCCGAGACAGTTTTGCTCTGTTACCCGGGCTAGAGTGTGTGGCACAATCATGGGTCACTGCAGCATCGATCTCCCGGGCTCAAATGATCCTCCCACCTCAGCCTGCCAAGTAGCTGGGACTACAAGTGTGCACCACCACACCTGGCTAATTTTTGTATTTTTTGTAGAGACAGAGTTTTGCCATGTTGCCCAGATTGGTCTTGAACTCTTGGGTTCAAGTGATCTGCCCCCCTCAGCCTCCCAAAGTGCTGGGGTTATAGGAGTGAGCCACTGTGCCCCTCCCAAAGTATACATTTTTATGTTGAAAACTTATTGCTTGTTAAATGATCAGTAGTACCACCTTGAAATTTGTTTGGAAATGACTTTTCAGTGATGAATAAATGTTTTGATTAATGTTATATGTAAATCTCTTAATCCTTCATTTTAACTGCATCTGAGGAAAAAATGTTCACCATGAGCTGATTTGCCATGATTAAGCCTCTTTTAAAGTTTCTCTGCAAACATTCATCTTTTAGAAAACTCTTTGAAAGAGAAGTTTCTCTAAGTATAGTATTGATGATAGTAGTGCTGTAACGAAGATATAAGCAAGATTTATAATTTAATATATTGGGAAAACAGTATTGGGAGATAGGTCTTTTCTAATTTTATAAAAAAAGAACTACAAAAATATTAGTGAACCTTTTAGTGCAAAACAGTTTATTTTAAAGCATGTTTTGTAAAGTAGACCTCTGCTTTTAAATTGTAAACGCCTCCCTTTTAAAAGCAGGGACACCATAAAAAAAGAATTGCCTTTAGTTATCAGGATTTTTTTTTAATGATCTTATTTTGTACTTTGTAATTGATTAACAGAAATTTCCAATAGTATCAGTAGATCTGGTCTAATGATGCATGATCTTTACATATAGGAAATTTTCATTTATTTTTCTGGCCTTTTCTCAATTCGTGAAGTTTATAGATACTTGCTCTACTTTTTTTTTTGGATCAAAGACAGAAAACACGGAAGGACTTCAAGAGAAGAAAGATGTTAGCTATTTTCTGGTCAAATGCCCTATAGGACCTTTTAGCATTTGAGTGGGACAAAGTCGATCTGCCTGTATTTATATGCATTGTATTACCTGCCTTCACAGCTGAACTACCAGCAGAAAGTAGGCATCATGTACTGCAAAGCTGGACAGAGCACTGAAGAAGAGATGTACAACAATGAGTCAGCTGGCCCAGCCTTTGAAGAATTCCTTCAACTATTGGGAGAGCGAGTTCGGCTCAAAGGATTTGAGAAGTATCGCGCACAGCTTGATACCAAAAGTAAGAAATACTTACACCCTCCTACTAGCCTATTTTCCTCCTGCTGTGCTGTTGTGCGTCTGCTAAATTATCTGTAAAACAACATTGCCATTTATTGCAGAAAACTGCTGGTGATGGGGGAGAGAAAGCCAGAGAGGAAGGATGTAGCACCAGAACAGTTGAAGATCATAACCAAAGTAGCTAGAATTAGACTGTAAAAAAAAAAAAAATGATGTTGTCAGAGGTGTGTGGATGGAGTAGGGCAGCGACACAGATCATGCAGAATTGCTCCTGGATAGCATTGCATAAATTTCATTACATTTAGCCAAATGTTAGGGTGATTAAAAACTCCGGAAAGTTACAACCATCTAAGTGTAAGCCTAGAATTTTTGACTTCCATTAATTCATTTCATAGTCTTCATGCTCATCTATGTAGTTAGCCTTTGTTTTTGTTTTTGTTTTTTTTCATATTCTTTTCATATCTAGAGTTTTTGTCTGTTTGTATTATTATTATTCACAGTCTAACTTAATCTCTGAGAAAATAGGCTTTTTAGCTTTGCTTTTAGTTTACCTCGTAAAATGTGTTGATTAAAAGTATGATAATGAAACAGTCTGTTTATGGTGCATGAACCTAAAAGGTTGTCTACGCCTAGTCCCCACGTTGTCAGTAAAATAGTTAACATTCTCAAATATCTATTTTAGTTAGCTGGGACTAACCAAAGAGTGTGTTGACTTTTGCTCTGTGTGTGTGTGAAAGCAGTTTTAAATTTTATCTTTAAATTCATCCATAGACACCTGTGATCTGTTTTTCTTTGAGAGGGTCTTTGGATTAGCACATCTGTATTGCAGTCTATAGTAATCTCTCTGATTTTCCGTACAGGAAATTAAATAAGGAGTTGAGTCATGAAAACAGAAAAGCATTCATAAACTCCACTGCAGGGAAGAATTTCCTGTTGCCATGGTTTTGCTGTTGCCAACTTGGAAACGACATGCAAGAGAGACTATTAAAACCCATAAATAGCCTAGCCACTTAAATATTATTTCAACATTCTATACTCTGCTTGCAACTGCAGAAAGATGTTAAATTTCAATATCCCCTCAAACTCTTTTTATCCAGGTATTCTGATATTCACCATGTACAGTTCATTCATTTGGCCCCCATTTGTTGTGCTGTATAAATTATCACTACCACAAAGAATTATTGAAGGGATCTGGGAAGAGAATGTGTAATAAGCCCAGTGATACTAGAAATGAATGGTCAGATTGGGAGTTGATAAGATTGTACGTTATCTGTGATGAAGGGTGATGTGAGGAATGTATAGCTGGGGTATCGTTAAGCAACGTGGCATGTAATAAGGCAGGGGAATACACAAAATAAGCACTTTGTACACAGTTTGCCCAATTATCCCAACAACTGCAAAGGCTAGAAGGGGATGACCCTGGATTAGCAAACAGCCTGTTACTGTAGTTTTAGAATTATGTAATACTTTCAACAGGGAAAGATTCTTTTTCACTGAACTACTGTCCTTTAAGTAGTTCAACTTTATGAGGCATGTCTGACCTTTCAGGTCGTATTTCCTGAGAAGGAGTCACAGAAAAGTGTCCTTTTCTGTCCTTTTAAAATGTCACATTTCCTAAAATGAACAAAAAGTAGGAAAGTATTCCAACTTTGAAGCCCCTAAGAAGACAGTATGCAAAATCATCTCTTTTACCCCAAGCTTATTAATACGGGCAAAAACTATAGGAGTCCATTCACCATGCCATTTAAACCTGCATTAAATAATAACAGATCACCAAAATAGGCAACAACCAGCCTCTGTACACCTAAACCACCACCTACTGGGCATGACACTACTAGAGATAAGACTTCGTTCCATGTGCGGTGATGTAATCTCACCACACTTAATCTAACTTTATTTTGTGTCAAGAAACTTTGAATATAATTCTTTTTCTAAAAAAGTGCTTTTCAGAACAAATGTTCAAGGATCAGTCCCACTGTAGATGTCACCTGAATCTGTGGATTTGTTGTATTTATCAAATTAAAATACTTTTTGCTGTTATTTCTTTATTTTTTCTGTCTTACCTCCCTTCTCTCTGAGACTCCAATTACACGTATGTTGTATCACTCAGTAGTGTACCACAGGTTAATGATTCCTTGGTTCTTCCCCCACCCCCAACTTTTTTTTTTCGTCTGTGCTTCAGTTTGGATAATTTCTGTTGATATATCTTCAAGCTCCTTGTGTTTTTCTTTTCTTCCATGGTGTCTTAATTCATTGTTAATCCCATCCAATGAAATTTCCATTTAAGATATTGTGTTTCAGGTCCAAAAGGTGCATTTGATAATCTTTTTAAATGTCTTCTATTCTTGCCTCATTAGCTTCATGCTGTCCTTCAGATCCCTAAACATATTTATAATAGTTGTTTCAAAATGTTCATCTGCTAATTTCATCATTTTTCTCATTTTCAGTTTCCTTTTTTAAATGGAGTTCCTCCTGCTTTGGGTTACATTTTACTTCCCCACATGTCTGGTCGTTTTTGATAAGATACTGGATATTGTAAATGTTTCATTGTCAAGTGTCTTAATTTTGTTATCTTCTTTAAGTGTTGAGTTTTGTTTTGGCAGGCCGTGAAGTTGCAGAACAGCATGATTTTTATGAGTCTTACTTTTTAAGCTTTGTTAAAGCATACCTAGAGTAGCTTTTACTCTGGCTAACTTAGCCGTACTACTAAGGCGTGACTTTTCTTGCACTTCAGTACTTGCATATTCAATTGTCTCTACTATGACTGCTCAAAACTCTAATGTCTCTCAACCTAGTGTGAACGGTAGAATGATTTGGCTCCTAATTCCTTGGTAGTTGTTCTTTCCCTAATATTTTGTCTTTGCTAGGCTTTTGGAATTTATGCATATGCAGCTTACTGTCCAACTCAAGACTCAAAGGGACCCCTATATGGATTTCTGAACCTTTCATCTGAGATTTCTTTCTCTTTGGTATCTGCCTAGCAAATACCAGCCACCTCAGACTTACTGAACTCTAGACTGTCTTGGCTTTCCCCTTCAGTGCCCTGCTCTGTGTCACCATCCCAGAAGTGTCTCAAGGTAGAAAGCTGAGGGATCATAGGGCTCATCTTCGTTATTCTTTTTTTCTCAAGTATCACTATCCAATGCTGCCTGTTGTCCAATGTCTGCAAACAGTTGTTTCAAGTATTATGTCAATTTTTCTAGTTATTCACAATGGCACGGTGCATGCTGTATCAAGCACTTTGTTATGGCTAGAAGCAGAAGTCCCAGATACTTTTGATATATATGCCGTCTCATTTAATTCTGACAAACCTGCTGAGATACCATTTATTCCCACTTTACAGAATTGCTTCTTTAGATTAAGTGACATGCCCATGATTAGAGAGCTAGTAAGCATTAGGGAAGTAGAACGGATCCCAATAGTGTGGGTAGTGAAGTGTTCAGAGAAAGTATAAATCTGGAATGAAGCACAGCAAAGCCCCAAGACCGGCCTTTAGCCTATGTCTTCCTCCCTTTTAAGCCCCTGGGCTGACAGTACCCAAACCAGCTCATGAGATAGCTCTACTTGTCATGCATTATGATCATATTCATATCTTAGTACTTTCATAAAGGAGGAGAGGCTCCAGAAAGGGAGTGATGAACTATTGAACTATTTCTTTTTTTTTTCCCAGTTATCTGTACAAAGACCATCTCCACATTTCAGAAATAAGGATTTGTGGCAAACAAGCAAGCTGCAAATAAATATGTCACAAACTGGAACAATTCTGCAATGAAGAGATTTTTAGTAGGGGATTTTTCTTTCTTTTTTGTTTACTTATTTGGATGATATAACCTGGGTAATTACCATTCCCTCACACTGCAATGAATACAACAATAAACTTCCGAACAAGCAGCTGGTTATTTGAAAGCTGAAGACCATCCTCATTTTTGGCTATATACATGGATTTTTTGTTTTTTGAGAAGGAGTTTTGCTCTTTGTTGCCCAGGCTGGAGTACAGTGGCACAATTTCAGCTCACTGCAACCACCACCTCCTGGGTTTAAGTGATTCTCCTGTCTCAGCCTCCCAAGTACCTGGAATAACAGGCCCTCACCACTACACCCAGCTAATTTTTGTATTTTTATTAGAGACGGGGCTTCACCGTGTTGGCCAGGCTGGTCTTGAACTCCTTACCTCAATTGATCCGCCCACCTCAGCCTCCCAAAGTACTGGGATTACAGGTGTGAGCCACTGAGCACGGCCACGTGGATTATTATGGGAAATTATTTCCTGGCTGAGGCTTATTTGTCAAGTTAGTACACAGAAGAGTTAGAAGCCCTTTGTAAAGCTTTCCTTCAAAGCCCTGCCTTCAATAATTTGCTGCAATGTAGTGAATGTTTGTTGTCTCCTCCATTTTTCAGCAGTGTTATAAAATGCAGTTGAGGTTCAGGGTCTTAGAAGAGATATAAGACTTTTCATAAAGAAAATAAATCCTTCTTTATTCAGAATGTAAACTTTGATAGGGAAAGGGACAGCTAAATGCTTTGCCCATGCAAAGGGCTATTTGAACTTCTAGAGACTGACAAATGAAGACAAGGATTCTTTTTAAGGAAACTGCACTTTTTACCTTAACTGCACAAGATTCTAAATTCCAGCTAACACATTAATTGAACATCTTTTATGGGCTGCCACTTTCATATGCATTATTTTACTTAATTCTCACAACCTGAAAAATATCAAGAAGCAGAGAAGTGAAGTGACTTGTTTGTGGTAATCTTGCAAATGATACTATTGGCATTCAAATTCAGATCTTACTTCTAAGTCAGGAATCCAGGCAATTGCAGGTATCTTGCAATGTGAACAGTAGATAGAAAATATTAGTGGCCTAATCCTAAGTACCAGTCTCACACTAGCTCTGCTCTTTTCTCTCAGTATTTTAGCAATTTTAAGAAGCCTTGATCCTCAGGCACATAACCATGCACAATCACACATTCTTTAAACTGGCTCAGTATGAATTTGCCTGCAATAAGTACTAGAAGCTTTTTGACCCCATCCTTGTGGAAATAGAGTAATGTATCTCCTGATCATCACTACGGATTCATTTTTTAAAATTAATAAATATGGTAGATGCCAGAGCAGGTAGAATTCTAGTTTGTGAGTGGAATAGTGTACCACAGGATCCAAAGTGTGTGTTCTCCTGAATACATGCCATTGTTCACAAAGTGAATATTTGGCCCCTATCCTGAGGCAAGGTTACGCAGAGTGAGACCTGTCTGTATTTGTCTTTTTCCATAGGGGTCTTGAATAAGTGGTCCCCAGCAGCCAGCTGACTATTACAATATTTCAAACTATGGATAACGATCAGACCCACAACATAGCTGTGATTTTGTCTTATCTTTGATGTGTTCTATAGTGGCGAGGAAGTTAAAAACTGAGCCTAAGATTTCTTTTTCTTTCTTTTTTTTGAGACAGAGTCTCGCTCTGTCACCCACGCCACAGTGCAGTGGTGCGATCTCAGCTCACTACAACCTTTACCTCCCAGGGTGAAGTAATTCTCTGCCTGAGCTTCCTGAGTATCTGGGATTGCAGGCACCTGCCACCATGCCCAGCTAATTTTTGTATTTTTAGTAGAAACAGGGTTTCACCATCTTGGCCAGGTTGGTCTTGAACTCCTGACCTTGTGATCTACCCACCTCTCCCTTCCAAAGTGCTGGGATTACAGGCATGAGCCACCGTGCCTGGCCGAGTCAGATTTCTTTATTCCATTAGTTTATTAGTTTATATGCATTTAATTAATGAGATTACTTTTCTCCTTGTGTTCACATATATTTAAAAGGAACTTTCTAAATATCAAGTTGCATAGGCTTTTTTTCTTCATGTAGCTTTTCTTAAATATATCCTTTAGTTACCAGGAAATAGTTTTATGAAAGTCTAGTTACTTTTTCCTGATACAGATTCACACACATACACCTTTATCATCCAACCTTTAGACTACCTAAAAGCAAAAGAGTTGAGGCAAAGGAGAAGTCAAGGCTGATCATGACGTTGGCTGTGTCTGAAACTGCTCTACAAACTTACTAACCTGTTCATACTGTCTTCAAATAGAAATACTTACTACAGGATGTTATCACTTATCTACACCTTTCAAAGCAACTGAGAATAATATTCTTACCATTCCTCAATTATTCAGTGCCTTATTATCATCTGCTTTGAATATGAGAAGTTTTACTTTCTATGACTTAACTGTAGAGTGCTGACCATATTAGTGGACTCACTGGTAGTGTGATTTGGAGGCAGATCATGTGACTATCAAGGTGACCTATATAATGCCTGAATTTACTTATTAAGTTTTAAAGCTCTGTACAAATAGGAAGTAGCATCATTCTTTCATCCTTCTTCTACAGGCACTCTACAGGCACATTGTCCCTTTAGAGATTGCTTAATACAGTCTTCAACCAGTTTTTTTTTTGCATTTTCATGACAGTCATTCTCTTAAACTTTCATAGTTTCAGGGTTTCATGGTCACTAAAAATATTATAATAAGAACATTGGATGCCTTATTCTTTAGTAATATAGGAAACAGTCTTCTTTTAAAAAAAAGTTAGATTCAAGGGGACATGTGCAGGTTTGTCACATGGTTGTATTGCATAAGGCTGGGGTTTGGGCTTCTAGTGAACTCATTACCCAAATAGTGAGCATAGTACCTAGTAGGTGGAGATTTTGAGGTAGAGTAGGGTTTTCCAGCCCCTCCTCTCAACCTTTCTCCCCACTTTTGGACTCCCCAGTGTCTGTTATTTTCTTGTTTATGTTCATGTGTACCCATTGTTTGTAGGTGAGAACATGCAGTATTTAACTTTCTGTTTCTGCATTAATTCACTTAGGATAATGGCCTCCAGCTGCATCCATGTTGTTGCCAGGGACGTGATGTTCTTTTTTATGGCTACATACTATTCCATGATGTATATGTACCATGTTTCCTTTATCCAGTCTACCATTGAAAGACACTTAGGTTGATTCCATGCCTTTGCTATTGTGAACAGTGCTGCAGTATACAAATTAGTGCAGGTGCCATTTGATAAAATTATTTTTTTTGAGTAGATACCCAGTAGTGGAACTGCTCTGTCAAATGGTAGTTCTAGTTTTAGTTCTTTGAGAAATCTCCATCTGTTGTCCATAGTGGGTATATTAATTTACTTTCTACCAACAGTGTATATATATTTTCTTTTCTCCACATCCTTGCTAACATCTGTTATTTTTTTGCTTGAATGATAGCCATTCTGTCTAGTATGAGATGGTGTCTCGTTGTGGTTTTAATGTGCATTTCTCCAGTGATTAGTGATGTTGAGCATTTTTTTATGTTCGTTGGCTTAGTGTATGTCTTGTTTTGAGAAGTGTCTGTTTCTGTTGTTTACCCACTTTTTAATGGGGTTATTTGTTTTCTTCCTCTTCTTCTTCTTCTTCTTCTTCTTCTTCTTCTTCTCTTCTTCTTCTTCTTCTTCTTTTCTTTTTTCTTCTTTCTTCTTCTTTCTTCTTTCTTCTTTCTTCTTTCTTCTTTCTTCTTTCTTCTTTCTTCTTTCTTCTTTCTTCTTTCTTCTTTCTTCTTTCTTCTTTCTTCTTCTTCTTCTTCTTCTTCTTTCTTCTTCAATTCTGGATATTAGTCTTTTATTGGGTTTATGGTTTGCACATATTTTCTCCCATCCTGTAGGTTATCTGTCTACTCTGTTAATTATTTCTTTATAACAAACATTCCTTTTGCATTCTTTCTGGTAAAGTATAGCACCTCTATGATGTGCATAGTAATTTCAGGGTTTTGAAATTTCTTTCTTCTTGAAAGAAAAGTTTCATTATTTTAGCCCTAGTGTCATCTCTGAAACTTTTGAAACTGTTTCCGAACTGTTGAAAATTATCAGCAAATTCTACGAATCTAAAAGACCTTAGAAAAAGGCTGGTCAGGTAGCATACGTTGTGTGAAAGGAGACGTGCAGAGGACAGAGAGAAGGGGCTAGAAGTAGAAAAACAAATGATCTTCAATGATGTCTTCCCCAGCAGTTTTCCTCTCTGGCAGTAATCCTTCTAGAACTAGGCAGGAATATAAAGCACAATGTAATAAATGAATACCAATGACAGTCTTTTTTTTCTGGTTCGTTAATTTAACTTATAATTGACTCAAAACATATGTATAAGTACACATCGATGGTGACGCATTCCCTGTAAAGTTTTAAAATGTACTGATCTGTTCTATAGATATTTATAGAAAGGGTCCTTGACAATAGATAAGTTCTTCATGTTCAAGACACTGTCTTAATAGTTCAGTTGAATCATTTGTTGTAGTAATGCAGTTTTTTTGTAGTGGTGGTCATTAATACTTAGAAGATATTTTTCTTGGATATTTATAGGTTGTTACATAGTTTTCCAATTTTTGAAAAGTAGTATTTGCTTTGTTCTATTTTTGGCTGTTTTTAAGCCTTTGCATTTTATGTCAGCTTCAAAATTAAGATTCTCCAACAAGCTCAAGCTTGAAACTCAGATCTCTAGAATATCTTTAGAAAGCTGTCTGCAAGCCACAGGTGTAGTCTATTCTTAGGGCCATACCTAAAGGCAGTGGAGCTACTGCATTAGAGCTACCTGGGAGTGTCTATGAACAATAGATTGCCCTGTGAGACCCCATACCCGCTGAGGAGTATTTTGGGGAGTGGGCCCTGGGAATCTGCCTTTTAATGTAGCTCCCCAGATGATGCTATGCATCAGTTTTAAAACTACTGTTGCCTCTTGGTAGATGCCAGAGACTTTGTCTGAGAGCATCATTCTCTAAAACGCAGTCAGGTGTTTTGGTCCTCAAAAGATAGGGTTGAGGCCGGGCATGGTAGGCTCATGCCTGTAATCTTAGCACTTTGGGAGGCCGAGGCAGGTGGATCACAAGGTCAGAAGATCCAGACCATCCTGGCCAACGTGGTGAAACTCTGTCTCTACTAAAAATACAAAAATTAGTCGGGCATGCTGGTGTGTACCTGCAGCCTGAGGCTGGGACTCATCACCTTTGTTCTTCAGTATTAATGGTCTTATTAAATTATTATCTGGTTTTTTGTTTGTTTGTTTTTTTAAAGAACAAAACAGGTCTCTTGCTTGAATTGGAAGTATTAGAAAAGAGTTTCTTAACTTGATGTGTGGACAGAATTCAGGGGTCTGTGAAGTTAGATGGGAATCCAGGAGGCGGAGGTTGCAGTGAGCCAAGATTGCACTACTGTACTCTAGCCTAGGCGAGAGAGCGAGACTCCATTCTCAAAAAAAAAGGGGGGGGCTCAAATGAGTTTACCCATAATGAATGTACTTCTGTTCCTTTTGCAACCCCTAAGTCTAGGTCCTTCAAGTCTAAACAGATATTCCCTTTTAGCTGGGCAGTTAGTAACTTCTTCTTCCTGCAGCTTCCAGCTATTTGTGGGCACGTTGATTCTGAAACTTTGTTAAGATTAAGGCAGTAGAGGTTTTTTCTTAAGGAAAGTGAGAGCACAACATACTTAAGTCTTAAAAAAGTTGTTAAACATTCCTATATCACCTTTTTCTTCGGTATTAATGGTCGTGTTAAATTATTGCCTTTTTCTTTTTTAAGAACAAAACTGGTCTCTTGCTTGAATTGGAAGTATTAGAAAAGAGTTTCTTAACTTGGTGTGTGGACAGAATTCAGGGGTCTGTGAACTTGGATGGGAAATAATTTTTTCTTTATTTTCACTGACTCCAAGTTGAAATTTAGCATTTCCTTTAATTATGGCCATAGGCAGTAAACCACAGTGATTCATTTACCTGTGATTTAATTGCCAACAGAAAGCACAGATATTTTCATATTATTTGTTGTTACAGATATCTCAAGAGTGCTTGTGTTCATCATGTCTTCAGAGTTATAGTAGATATTAGATCAATTGCTAAATCTTATTATGTAAATCTTGTGCATATTATATTTAAAATTATTTGATGCTTATGTACTGCAGTATAATTGATTTCTTTTGAACTCTTATGTGTTTTATTTTATACTTTTACAAATAGTATTCTGAGAAGGGATCTGATCTATAGGCTTCACTAGACTGCCAAAGAGGATCAGGTACAAAAAATAGGAAGAACACCTGTCTTGTCTAGAATCTTTTCATCTTAAATCATTTTCTTTTCTTTTCTTTTTTTTTTTTTAGGTATTTCTCTTAAATGAATTATTTTTCCTGTTATAGTCATCTCATCATTATATTTTTTTTAACTGTAGCTGACTCCACTGGAACCCATTCTCTGTACACAACATACAAAGATTATGAAATTATGTTCCATGTTTCTACCATGCTGCCATACACACCCAACAACAAGCAACAGGTAAGAGATCCTCCTGTTATCTGTGTTTCATTTGTTTCATTTCCTCTAGAAGCCTAAGTGGCAAGCTTGTAAAATCTTAAACCAGAACTTAGTGTTGCACCTGTCACAGCAGCGGGAAGCTTTGTGCTAAGGAACAGCAAATGAGCTGAAAACAAATGGAGAGACACAAATTTTAGGTTAACAGCCAGCTGGATGCCTTTGTGAATTAATCATTTGCTTTTCACCCACGGGGATTGAGGTTTTCATGAAATCTGAAGAGAACAAGTTGAAATCATTGGTGATTAGATGACTCTGCAGGGCTGCAAAGAACATCCATGAGTGGGTGAAGTTTCATCTCAAGAGGCCAGTGCATGGAACAGGAAAGTTGTGATGTTTCATTGTAGATTTCAAAGGAGATTTAGAATACTAACTTGGAAAAAAGTCAAAATAATGTCAACAGAATAATATTCTTCCTTACCATGTTGATTGAAAGGTAGCAAGGAATATAGTAACAATTGTGTATGTGTACATCATACACAGAGCTTCTCTTAAAATGATCTAAAAGCTCATTCCCTAATTACTAAAGTGCGAGTGAGGTAGTAAAATGTGGAAACTAAGAGGTGACAGACTGTTACAGAGCAAACTGGGAAACTGGCAATATTGTTTTAGGGAATATGTGGTAGTTGATTTTAAAAAATATTTCAAAATAAACAATAGCAAACTGAAGTTTAAAAGAACCAGAGAACTAACAAACTCTTCTTTTAAAAGCTATTACAAACTTGAGCAGTCCAGTTTTACTTCTGACCTTCAAATGGATATGGATTTTTGTTTTTGTCAATTGTTGTGCGAACAGAGCACAGGACAGCTGCAGAATGAATCACATTCTCTTTCAAAGAATTTAACCAAACACTGTTGTAATCTAACATTTTATCACTTTTGGTTTGATTAAATCACAAATCTAGGTAACAGAGTTTCGCCTTTCGTGATTGTCAGCATAATAAAAAATGGGTAGCAAAGCAATGAATTGGCTATAAATCTGAAGTAAACCTGTTTTTTTGTTTGTTTGTTTGTTTTTAAAAAAAGGATGGGGTTTCACCATGATGGCCAGGCTGGTCTTGAACTCCTGACCTCAGGTGATCCACCCACCTCGGCCTCCCAAAGTGCTAGGATTATAGGCGTGAGCCACTGCGCCTGGCCAAAGTAAACCTGTTTTAAGATAAACTCCCTGATCTGTATTTTGTTGATAACTTGTTTTATGCAAATTCCAAATTTTAGCTCTCTTTGAAAGAAAAACATGCTAAGAAAGGCATACTAAACTTATTATTCTGATCAGTCAGTAGATAAAAAATTTAAGAACATTAACAAATGATCCTTAAAGAGGGCATGAAGGCTTATTCTGCCTGATCACATAGAAGAGAAAGATGAGATTTGTAAGGGTAGAAAGTTTAGTAACAAGATTGGATTGTTTTTTTGTAACTAAATGAGTTGAAGTACCAGGCAGAGAAAGTTGGCATTTAAATGGCAGCTATCTAAATTATTTAATTTTGGAGTCCAGTCAAGGCAAAAATGTTAACAGTCCTAAATCATAATGAGAAATAAATTGGTACTGTAACATATTAAGAAATTTTCACTCTCTAGCCGAAAAATTTATTTTCCTCTACATAGATTACTTTATGCTGGGGGGGAGGAAAAGAACAGGAAAAATGTATCGTTAAAAATTCTTTTGCAAGCATTTCTAATATAAATACTGTTTTTCATTATATATAGTAAATATGGAAAAATTGATTTGTTTCTATTTGGGTCCTTTATTAGCACCCTTATTTTTACATGTCAAGGCATATTTTGAAGAAAGAATAACATTGCAGGAATGGCACAACATGTAGATAAATAGTATTTGTTTTTGATATGTCCACAATCTTGAGTAGATTAATAGTCTTTAATTATTGGTATGTTCCATAGAGCAATCAATACATGCCAGCCTTTATTTTCATAATGTCTGATTGTATATCATATTTAGAAATGAACTCAGAAATAAACTGCTTCATTAGAAGACAATTTGGGATGCTTTCAAATTCCGAAGGTTAAAAGTACATTTCCTGAACATTCTAACTCCCAATTCTCAATCGTAATCAAAAGGCTATTGTTTCTCCCAGCTGGCAGCCAATACTAGATCACTGATTTTACTGGTATGCAATTTGTGTGCCTTAACATCACTAGAGAATTTTTTTTAAATACAGGTTTTATAAGAAGAAGATTATGTCTAATGGATAGTTTATATAAATGTCAGTTGTTTTTCTTTTTTAAGAGCCTCCATATAATAAGTATGAGAAACATAAATTTTGTTCAGTTTTTCTTTACACTATTGGATTAACTGCTGAAAGGCACTGATCTAGGATGATCTGGGCTGCCTGGGTTTGAAAGCCACACATCCAACACCCACTGAATGTGAAACAGGGTGTCCCTAAGCAGCTTTCATTACAATTAAAGATGCTGTTTAAACTTGAGATTTGCCTGCTTTTAATTGTTGCAACATTCTGGAATATTATACTTCGCTACATGCCCTGCTTGTGACACAAAACATACCAGAAAACACCTTAGCCATATTTTCTTTCAGTGAAGGCAATTAAACCAGAACATAAATTACGCTGTAATTATTTCAGCCGTTCTCATCTCTAAAAATCTTCCCTATGGCACGTTTTTTTCTTATGTGAAAATGGAACAGAAATGTTGTTACAGAAACTGGGGATATGGAGGCGTTGGGACCTGGTGTAGTATGCCAGGTACTGGGTAGATGTATTTGAATGGCTGTATCTTTTATGCAAATTTCAGAATATTCGCTTCCGTGTTCTTCCTTTGAGGGAAAGATAAGGCAGGCTAAAACATTGACAGTAACTTTGTAGATTACCTACCTTAATGAGTACTGATTAGTAATGAATGTTTTAAATACAACCACATAAGGGAAAAGGGAGAGGGGAGCAAATTATTGTCATTTATGTTGGTTGCTTATTTTTTCTTGTAGCTCCTAAGGAAGCGGCACATTGGAAATGATATTGTAACAATCGTTTTCCAAGAGCCCGGAGCACAGCCGTTCAGCCCCAAAAACATCCGATCCCACTTCCAGCACGTTTTCGTCATCGTCAGGGTGCACAATCCCTGCTCTGACAGTGTCTGTTATAGGTGTGTATGGGTGTCACAGCAGGGGCTCTATGGATGTTGGCTGGTTATCACACAGAGGCTCTATCCAGCTCTGCATTCTAAAGTGGCAATGGGAAATCTATTACTATTTCTTTTTGTCTTTAAACTGTGTGTGCGGATGGCTGAATTCACATGATGACGTAATCTGGTGGCATTGACATTACCCAGGCATGTTGGTTAGACACCTGCCGTTTCCATTTGCACCTCCTCCTTAGGTGATGTCCTTCATCCATACCATCTGGTCACCAACCAACTAATTACTCATGCTGCTAATTATATTTTTCTTTTGGCATGCCAAGAGCAGAGAAGAACAATTATAATACATAGGGAAGAGAAGTTAATTTTTTGAAAAGCATTGTTATTAAAGAAGCCTAAATCATTGCCTCTAACTTACATGATTCACGTTAGCACTCTGACTATAAGCTTAAAAGCGCTTCTATACTTTATTTAGCGTTCAGTGACACTTGTTGACATAGTCACATGAGGGTCAGAATTCAGACCTCTGTCTGCAGAGACCTTTCTTTGTAAGAATACTGGAGAGTTAGATTTGAAGGGGATAGGGACCTGTGATGCTGGCTTGATATGGGTGTAGTGCCAGAATGTGTAAGGATAATGTTCTGGCATTTGTAAGATCTTTCTAATATATGCATGAGTCCTTTCAAAGTATGGACAATTTAGCATATCTTTCCATCCTAAAATGTTGCCTGCCCAGAAAGTAACCAGTCCAGATTGACAGTTTGTGGGATCCACGTTGTCTATTTCTAGGAGTAAGACAAATTAATTCTAGGAGTAGAGTAAGCGTAGTTTAGAGAAAAAAAACAAGTAGAGGTTCTGTTGGTCCCCTGCTGGTTGTCACCTTCCTTGCACATATCCTAATAACTGCATTGGTTGAGCTCTTGTTATAAGCCCCACACTGTTGTAGACATCTTACATGTATATCCCATTTAATCTTTAAAACCTATGAGTTGGGTACTGCTTTTATCTCCATTTCCAGATGGTGAAATTTAAGCCAGGTCACTTGCCTCAGGTCAGCTGGCTAGTATTTTGAGCAGAATTAGGCAGGGATGCAGCCAGTCCGATTCTAGAGCCCAGTCTCTTATCCATGCTGCTATGCCATTTCTCTCACATGCTGGGGAAGCTGAGTTTTGCACTCCTAGCTCCCAATACAGAGGCTGTTCTAGAACTTCTCAAGTGCTGAGCCTAGGTGAACACCCAAGACCAAGGATATCTGTAGTTTCCTAGAGTTGGGGTAGAAACCCCAGCAATGGAGACTTAGATCTGAAACCTCTTATCAAGGAAATAGTGTCTGAAAGCTGCTCTGGTTAGTTGTAGAATGATAGTACAGAACAATCAGCTATAATTAGGGTGGATAACTGCTTGCATTTAGAAAATACTCAGCAATTAAAACATACTATGTACTAGATTCATGCAAAGGATTTCATACCACTTCATACTTTTAGTAGAAAGCTAAACCCATTTTGAATGGGCACTACAAAGTTTGGGGAGTAGAAAGCTATGTAATTTCTTTTAAAGAAAGTTTCCTCTTTTCAAGCCCTTGTGTAAATCAGTAATGCCCAATGAGACTATAATGCAAACTACATATTAATTTTACATTTTCTAATAGCCAGATTTTTAAAAAAGTGCCTCACACCAGTTAGAATGGTGATCATTAAAAAATCAGGAGGCAACAGATGTTGGAGAGGATGTGGAGAAACAGGAACACTCTTACACTGTTGGTGGGAGTGTAAATTAGTTCAACCTTTGTGGCGATTCCTCAAGGACCTAGAAATAGAAATTCCATTTGACCCAGCAATCCCATTACTGGGTATATATCCAAAGGATTATAAATCGTTGTGCTATAAGGACACATGCACACGAATGTTCATTGCAGCACTGTTTACAATAGCAAAGACCTGGAACCAACCCAAATGCCCATCGATGATAGACTGGACAGGGAAAATGTGGCACATATACAGCATGGAATACTATGCAGCCATAAAAA